>CAUYPK010035783.1:0-44756 GCA_963574355.1 Loris lydekkerianus | reverse complement strand
TTATTATTAAATCATAGCTGTGTACATTAATGCAAACACAGGGTACAATGTGCTGGTTTTATATACAATTTGAAATATTTGCATCAAAAAGGTTGACATAGCCTTCATGGCATTTTCTTACATATTGTGTATTGTACACTTAGTAAATTTCACATATACCCTTGTAAGATGCACAGTAGGTGTAGTCCCACCAATTGCCCTCCCTCCACCCATCCCTTCCTCTCCCCTCCCCTCTCTAACTCCTTTCCCCATATTCTTGGGCTATAATTGGGTTATAGCTTTCATATGACAACTGAGTACAACTGAGTACATTGGACACTTTTTCTTCCATTCTTGAGATACTTTGCTAAGAAGAATGTTCCAGCTCCGTTCATGTAAACATAAAAGAGGTAAAGTCTCCATCCTTTTTTAAGGCTGCATAATATGCCATGGTGTACATATACCACAATTTATTAATCCATCATGAGTTGATGGGCACTTGGGCTTCTTCCATGACTTAGCAATTATGAATTGGGCTGCAATAAACATTCTGGTACAAATATCTTTGTTATAATGTGATTTTTGGTCTTCTGGATATATATCTAGTAGAGGAATTATAGGATCAAATGGCAGGTCTATTTTTAGATCCCTAAGTGTTCTCCAAACACCTTTCCAAAAGGAACGTATTAGTTTGCATTCCCACCAGCAGTGTAGAAGTGTTCCCTTTTCCCCACACCCACATAAGCATCTCTGGTTTGGGGATTTTGTGATGTGGGCTAATCTTACTGGAGTTAGATGATATCTCAAAGTGGTTTTGATTTGCAAAGGTGTGTGTCCAGTTTCAATCTTCTACAGGTCTCCAGTTCACCCAGCACCATTTGTTAAATAGGGAATCTTTTCCCCATTAAATGTTTTTAATTGGCTTGTCAAAGATCAAATAACGGTAAGTAGTTGGGTTCATATCTTGGTTCTCTATTCTGTTCCATACATCTACTTCTCTGTTTTTGTGCCAATACCATGATGTTTTGATCACTATCAATTTCTAGTATAGTCTAAGGTCTGGTATCGTGATTCCTCCTGCTTTGTTTTTATTTCTGAGTAATGTCTTTGCTATTTTAGGTTTTTTCTGATTCCATATAAAATGAAGTTGTTTTTTTTTTGTTTTTGTTTTTTTTTTGTTTTTTTTTTTGAGGTCTTTAAAGTATGACAGTGGAGCTTTAATAAGAATTGCATTAAAATTGTATATTGCTTTGGGTAGTATGGACATTTTCACAATGTTGATTCTTCCCAGCCATGAGCATAGTATGTTTTTCCATCTGTTAACATCTTCAGCTATTTCTGTTCTTAGAGTTTCATAGTTCTCTTTATAGAGATCATTCACATCCTTTGTTAGGTAAACTCCAAAATATTTCATCTTCTTTGGCACTACTGTGAATGGAATAGAGTTCTTGCCTGTTTTTTCAGCATGACTATTGTTAGTATATATAAAGACTACAGATTTAAGAATGTTGATTTTGTAACCTGAGATGCCGCTGTATTCCTTAATCATTTCTAAGAGTTTTGTAGTAGAATACCTAGTGTTTTCCAGATATACAATCATATCATCTGCGAAGAGTGGAAGTTTTCTCTTCTGACCCTATGTGGATACCCTTGATCACCTTTTCTTGCCTAATTGCAATGGGTAAGACTTCCATTGCAATGTTAAAAAGCACTGGAGACAATGGGCAACTTTACCTGGTTCCTGATCTGAATGGAAATGATTTCAATTTAACTCCATTCAATATGATATTGGCTGTGGGTTTGCTGTAGATGGCCTCTATCAGTTTAAGAAATGTCCCTTCTATACCCATTTTCCTAAGTGTTCTCATCATGAAATGATGCTGGATATTATCAAAAGCTTTTTCTGCATCAATTGAGAGAATCATATGGTATTTGTTTTTTAATTTGTTTATGTGATGAATTATATTTATAGATTTACATATATTGAACCAGCCTTGAGACTCTGGGATAAAACCCACTTGGTCATGGTATATAATTTGTTTGATGTGTTGCTGGATTCTGTTTGCTAGGATCTTGTTGAATATTTTTGCATCAATATTCATTAGTGATATTGGTCTATAATTTTCTTCTCTTGTTAGGTCTTTTCCTGGTTTGGGAATAAAGGTGATGTTTGCTTCATAGAATGTGTTGGATAGTCTTCCTTCTTTTTCTATATTTTGGAAAAGGTTGAGTAATACAGGTACTAGTTCCTCTTTAAAGGTTTGGTAGAATTCTGATGTGAAGCCATCTGGTCCTGGGATTTTCTTTGTAGGGAGATTTTGTATAGTTGATGCTATTTCAGAACTTAACATAGGCCTGTTCAACATTTCCACTTCATTCTGACTAAGTCTAGGGCGGTGGCATGCTTCTAAGTATTGATCTATTTCCTTCAGATTTTCATATTTCTGAGAATAGAGTTTCTTGTAATATTCACTAAGGATTTTTTTTAATTTCTGAGGAGTCTGTTGTTATTTCATCTTTCCATTTCTGATTGATGAATTAGAGATTTTACTCTCTTTTTCCTGGTTAGATTAGCCAAAGGGTTATCTATTTTAGTGACCTTTTCAAAAAGCTAACTTTGTTATTTATTGATCTGTTGTATAATCCTTTTCTTTTCAATTTCATTTTATTCTGCTCTAACTTTGTTATTTTTTTTTCTTCTGCTCAGTTTGGGGTTGGAATGTTCTTCCTTTTCCAGTTGCTTGAGATATCCCATTAAGTTGTTAACTTCTTCTCTTTCCATTCTCTTAAGGAAGGTTTTCAGTGCTATAAATTTCCCTGTTAGGACTGTCTTTATGGTATCCCAGAGGTTCTGATAATTCATGTCTTCATTGTCTTTTTTTTTCAAAAATTTGTTAATTTCCTTCTTAATCTTGTCTATGACCCAGGTATTCTTCAGCATAAGGTTATTTAGTTTCTATGTTTTTGTATGAGTATGCAGATTCCTATCTTTATTGAGTTCAACTTTTATTCCAAGATGGTCTGAAGAGATGGAAGAAATAATTTCTATTTTTTTAAATTTGCTAATGTTAGACTTGTGACCTATGATGAGTCCATGGGCTGATGAGAAGAATGTGTATTCAGTTTTGTTAGGAAGAAATATTCTGTAGATTTCTGTTAAGTCCAACTGTTGAGTGGATAAGTTTAGGTCTAAAATTTCTTTGCTTAGCTTCTTTTTGGAGGATCTATCCAACACTGCCAAAGGAGTGTTAAAATCTCCAACTATTATGGTGCTAGAGGAAATCAAGTTGTTCATGTCTGTTAGAGTCTCTCTTATAAATTGAGGCAAATTCTGGTTAGGTGCATAAATGTTAATAATTGAAATCTTATCATGTTGAGTGTTACCCTTAACAAATATGAAGTGACTATCCTTATCTTTCCTTACTTTTGTTGGCTTAAAGCCTATTGTATCTGCAAACAAAATTGCAACACCTGCTCTTCTGATTTCCATTTGCCTGAAATATAGATGACCATCCCTTCACTCTGAGACTATATTTATCTCTTAAGGTAAGATGAGATTCTTGTATGCAGCAGATATCCATCCTGAGTTTTTTGTATCCAGCCAACATGTGCCTCTTTAGAGGGCAATTTAAGCCATTCATATTAATTGTAAATATTGATAAGCCTGGTAGAATTTTGGGTACCAAGTTTTTCGAAAGTCCAGTGGACATTTTTAATCCTTTTGCCACTGTGGAAGTTGGAATTTGATCAAAATTTTCTGAATTAGTTTACTTTTGTGGTGGAGGATTGCATTGGTCATTATGGAACTAGGTCTAAGAATATCCTGGAGAACTAGTTTAGTTATGGCAAATTTCTTCAACATGGGAATGTCATTAAAGTATTTCATTTCTCCATTGTAAATGAAACTCAGTTTAGCTGGATACAGGATCCTGGGTTGATAGTTATTTTGTTTTAGGAGATTAAAAATCGATGACCACCCTCTTCTAGCTTTAAAAGTTTCATCAGAGAGATCTGAAGTCATTCCAATATTCTTCCCCTTGTAGGCTATCGTTTTCTTCCATCTGGCTGCTTGCAGAATTTTCTCCTTCATTTTAACTTTAGCGAAGTTAATTAGAATGTGCCTAGGAGAAGTCTTATTCCCAAAGAGTCAGGCTGATGTTCTGAAACTGTCTGCTATCTGAATTTCAGAATCTCTTGGCATGCCTGGAAAGTTCTCATTCATTATCTCATGAAGAAGAGTCTCTGTGCCTTTCGAAGCCAGCTTGTCACCTTCAAGAATTCCTATAAAGAAAATACTAGTTTTCTTCAAATTATCCCAGAGCTCTCTGAGAAAATAATTCATTTTTACTCTCCACTTCTCTTCCTCTTTGAGCATTTTTGAGCATTCAAATGCTTTGTCTTCAATGTCTGAAATCCTTTCTTCTGCCTGCTCTATTCTGTTACTGAGGGATTCTACATATTTCTCAGATCTTTGCAGGCTGCAAATTCTTGTCTCAGTGTGTCAAAATCTTTGGTGATTTTGTCTTTGAATGCATTTGAATTCACAACTTTTTAAATGCTTCTTAAATTTCTAATTCCAACTTTACCTCCATTCTATTAATCTTATTTGCAATCCAAATTCTGAATTCTATTTCTGACATCCAAGCCATCTGTTTATGAATGGGATCTTCAGTTGTGTCCACCATACCATTCCTTGAGAGTGTTGATCTACTCTGGTTATTTATGTTACTGGAGTTTTTTGGCTGATTCTTCCCCATGATTACTTTACACCATTTGGCTATATGAGCAGATAAGGTGAAGTTGGGTTGGGGGCTCCTGGAGTAGTGATTAACCAGCCCTTTGCCCAGGAGCTGGGACTGGACTGATGTCTTTATCTTTTCCCCTAGCACTTTTCCAAGGACCTGTACAGTGATATGGCCTGAGAAACTGGGTATTTGATTGATATGGTCAGGCTAAGTGGCTCCGTCTTGTTTTCAGCTGGTCTCTGACCTACCCTCCTGAATCAGTTACTCTGGGTTGAATTCTTAGCTGTAAAGAAATACCAGCAATTAAGTCACCCCTGCCCCCCAAGGGCAACAACTGGAAAAGGAAAATCAAACTTTCCCACAACCACACCCCCAGGGTACCACTTTGGATAGTCCTTGAGTGAATGGCCCTGTTCAAGAGGTCCAAATCAATTGTCCCAGTCAGCACCAGTCAAGTGGGAGAGTTCAAAAGGTGTCTGGCAATCAGATAGCAGGGGTCTGCTGGCCACTCAAATAGGACTTGCTCTGGTGCTCCGTGAGGTCAGAAGGACCCCCTCCCCCAGCAAATGAATTAGTCTTGGAAGGTTGATGCCTCCTTCCCCACCTTGCCCCTCTGTCAGACCCAGTCACTGGTAACCCCACAGGGCTGTGGCCAAGTTCCCTCCAAAGAGCAGATGCTCCAGAGGTTTATGCCTGCCTGAGTCACAGGGAGATCTATGTCTCCTTGGGTAGGCCGCAGGTCTCTGCTACTATTCAGCTGGGGAAGCTGAGGCTGACAACTTCGGGTGCTTAATGGAGGCTGGGGTGGTTCACTGAGTTCCAGCCCCGCCCCAATTGATGTTTCTGACAGAACAGAACAACTTCGCAGAATTTGTTTCTGTCCCAGCTATATTCCCCTATGGATCAGATGCTGTTTGAGTTCACAGAAACTGTGACTCAGCCCAAGTCTGTGCCACTGCCCAGAGCTGGGGTATCTGTCTCCGCTGCAGTCTGTGTTGGGGCGGGCATAGCTACAGCACACACTCCGCTTTCAGTTTCTGCCACTTCCCACCTGCCTTTGTCTCAACTATGATCCCCTGAGGGCCAGGTGCATCTTAGGCTCACTAAAGCAGTCCTGTGACTCAGCCCCACCCTGGGAGTATGCCATCTCTGCACACTGCATCTTTTTTTCTCCACTCCTGCAGTGCTCCACCCAGGCAGGTACTACTTCATGCATATGCTTTACTCACAGTGACTGCGTTTCCATCCCAGATTTGTTCCACAAGTGGCTGCCACAGGAGAAGATGCCTGGCTTCCTCTGGTTGCCCAGAGAGATGGGGAGTGTGTCTCCATAATATCCCTAGGGGTGTGAACCCTATTGTTCCTGCTGCTGCCACTGTTGCTCTGTGCTGTGGGGCACTGCCTCTCCCTCTCCCATATGGTTCCCTCTCAGTTGACCATCTTCTCCTTACTCCCATGCATCAGAATCAGCACAGACCAGCAACTGCCAATACCCTGTCCACACCTCTTGAGAAAATGCCCAAGAATCTGGACTCCATGGGGGACAGGCCTCCAGACCTTGGACTGAGAGTGGAGGGGAGTTCTGGGAGTTCAGAATTGCAGATAGAGAATATATACAGTTTTATACAGTTTTATGCCTGGTGGGAGAGTGCCATGGCACAATTGTAAGTCCTCTCTAGAGAAAGAGCTTTGGTTTTTAGAGGGTCTCTCCCGTGGGATAAAATAGGAGGGGATCTGAACTCTGCTCTCTTGTTTGTATAGAATATACTGCAAGCCATCCTCATGGTTGGCATCTGTTTGGCAATGGATTTTGTTCCTATTGTTTGTTTCCTTAGGGTCACAGATCACCTCAGCAGGGTTGATGTGCATTCTTCAACCTTCTCTCTTGGCTCAGCTCCAAAACATTGGCTTACTTGCTAAATTTCTGTCCCTTAACTCTCCTTCTGGACAGGAGCCTCTTGTGTAAAGCTGGCTCCAGTTAGCCATCTTGCCTCCGCCCCGCTATACTAATTTTTAAGCAATATAATTTTCTACCTGGAAAAAAATTAATTAGCATTTAATGAAGTAGATTGTTCTAAAATTAATATATGAATGTGTGTTACCAATAACATTCCTGAATACCATCTACAATCAGTTAGAAAATATGATGGGAAAATATTCTGTACACATTTTATATGAATATATAAGTGGATATATACGGACACATATATACTTGAAAATAAACTTAAGAAATATGTAAGACATATAAGAAAAATGGCTTTCATTGAGAAACATAAAAGAAGACTTAATAAAAAGATTTTTTTTTTATTATAGATAAAAATATGCAACATAGGTGTGGCCCAACCTATTACCCTCCCTCCGCCTAAACCTCCCCCCTCCCTTCCTCTTCCTTGGTCCTTTCCTCATAGTCTTGTGGTATAGTTGGGTTATAGCCTTCATGTGAAAGTTATAGTTTAGCTTCATAGTAAGGCTGAGTACATTTCATTCCTGGGATACTTTGCTAAGGAGAATATGTTCGAGCTCCATCCATGTAAACATGAAAGAGGCAAAGTCTCCATCTTTCTTTAAAAAATTGAAAGATTATACATGAAACTATTTACTTAATGAAAATTAAAAAAGTGAAGATGAACATAGGACTACAAAACACACTTAAAAAAATGTAAGTTAGCATACTGAATATATGAAGAACTACACTAAATGTAAGTGAATTAAATAATCTATTTAAAACAGTGATTTTCAGAAGAACTTTTTACAAATCCAACTGTATGTTGTCCATAGGAAGTGCACTTTAGATTCAAAGGTACAAAAAGTTTGAAAGTATTAAGGTGGAAATATTAGCAACCCCAAGAATTCTAGAGAGGCTATACACATAGAAAATAACAAAAAATAGACTTAAATATATATATACACACACATATACACACACACACACACACACACATATATATATATATATGTAACTAGAAATGAAAATAGACATGTGAAATGATATGAGGACCAATCTATCAAGAAGATATAGCAATTACAAACGTACTCATCTGACAGTAGCACATCAAAATGTCTGTAGAAAATTTTGACAGAATGAAAGAGATAAATAGATGATGCAATAATATCTAAAGGCTGCAATGGACCACTTTCCACAGTAGATGGAATAATTAGAATGAAGGTCAACAAAGAAATAGAATAGCACTGTAAACTAACTAGCTTTAACGGACATGTATAGAATATTATAACCAATACAGCACCACATACATTCTTCTCAAGTGCACATGAAATGTAACTGTGGAAAGAACATATGGTAAGCCCCAAACTAACCTCAATAAGTTCAATAACTGAAATCACACAAAGTTTGTTCTTTGATCACAAAGAAATTAAATAAGAAAGTAATGAAAGGAAAAAGATAAATATTTACAAATATGTGACAATTAAACAATGTTCTCATATAACCAATGGTCAAAAGGGAATCCACAAGAAAAATTAAATTGTACTTTGAGATAAATTAAATGGAAACACAATGAAATAAACCTTATGGGATGTAATAAAAACAATGCTTAAGGTAATTTATAAATATATTAAAAATAATATTTAGAAACCTGTAATCTAATCTAAACTTAATGCACTAAATTAAAGAAGGAAACTAAATTTAAAGTCAACAGGAGGAAGGAAATAATAAATGTTATAGAAAGAATTAATGGAAGAGATTGCAATAGGGAAAATCAGTAAAAGATAGTCTGAATGTTTTTATTCCTTAAAAGTTATGTGTTGATGACTAAGTGCCAAGGTGGTGCTATCAACAGATGTGTTCTAATGGTGGTTATTTGGTTATGAGAGCTTTGATTTCATGAATTAGTTTAATTACCTTAGAAAGAGGGCTTGAGGGAGCCTGTTTTGTCCCTCTTCCCACACGATACCATGAAGAGATTTCATCAGACATCAAATCATCTTGGGCTCACAGCAATAAATTTCTGTTCTACAGAACTTCACTGACTGAAAAACACTCAAATTACTGATACAAAAATGAAGGAAGGAACTTTATTACTGGCTACACAAAAATTAAAAAGTGACTATTAAGCGAATATTTTGAATAAAAAAATTCTTACAAATTATATCACTTAAAAAAATGGACAATTACCTAGATGGACAAAAACTACTAACAATACTTATTCAAGAAGAAAAAGGAAATTTGATTAGACGTATGTGTTTATTTTCCATTGCTGATATATTAACAAAAAAACAGTGACTTAAAACTACACAAATGTGTTCCCTTACATTTCTTAGGTCAGAAATCTGACACCAGTTTCAATAGAAGCAAATCAAAGCCTTTATCAAGAAAAACTTCTATTTTGTTAGGTTTTTTTTTTTTTGTTAGTTTCTTTTTTTTTTTGATACAGAGTCTCAAGCTGTCACCTGGGTAGAGTGCTATGGGGTCACAGCTCACAGCAACCTCAAACTCTTGGGTAAAAGTGATTCTCTTGCCTCAGCCTCCCAAGTAGCCTGGACTACAGACACCCACCACAATGCCCAGCTATTTTTTTTCATTATAGTTGTCATTATTGTTTTAGTTGACCCAGCCCAGGTTTGAACCCACCTGCCTCAGTGTACGTGGCCTGTTCCTACCTACCAAGCTACGGACACATCCAGGTTTTGTTTTGTTTTTTAATGTTACTATTATTATTTTTTTTTAAGTTGAATATACAAATATCCATTGTATATCATTAACAATTAGAGAATTAAAGTTAATTAACATAACATAAAATATGAAATACATAGAAATAATCCTTCAGAAATATATATTATTTCTTCTTTTTCTTTCTTTCTTTCTTTCTTTCTTTCTTTCTTTTTTTTTTTTTTTTTTTTTTTGAGACAGAGTCTCACTATGTTACCATTGGGAAAGTGCTATGACATCACAGCTCACAGCAACCTCAAATTCTTCGGCTTAAGCTATTCTCTACTCTCTGCTTCAGACTCCCAAGTAGCTGAGACTAGACGTGCCCCTCACAAGGCCCAGCTATTTTTTTGTTATAGTTGTCATTGTTGTTTAGCTGGCCCGGGCCAGGTTTGAACCCATCAGCCTCAGTGTATGTAGTCAGTGCTATAACCACTGTGCTACAGGCTCTAAGCCATAAATATATAGTATTTCTACAAGGAAAACTTCTAATTATTATTGAAAATATAAGAAGACATATGACTATATATATATTGAAAAATTATTATTAGTGATTTTTTCATTTGTTTAGGTATTCCTTCTGTTATAACTCAAATTATTTTCTTTCTAGGGATATCAGTATGCCACATAGCAAATTCAGTTTGCTCTGGGGATTCAGAAGGCTTGTAGCAAACAGCTGGCTGATTGGGGGGGGCACACACATCTGATATTGGGTGTTATTCTGTTAGGTTTTTATTAAAATACATTTATTTGACTTTTCCATCATCTACATACAGTCATTATCCTTGGGTTATGGCTCCTTTCTCCATTTTCAAAAGTAGAAACTTTAAATGTTTATATTTTTCTTTTATAGTCATGTCTCTATATGATTGTAGCTGAGAAATGTTCACTTTTAGGGATCCTTGTGGTTAGAATGTACTCACCCAAATTATCCCAAGTATTCCTCTTTATCAGGGCTATTAACTTAATGGCATTTGCAAAGTCATTTTTGCCATATAAGTTAACATATTCACAGTTCTTGTGATTAGCAGGTGGACATTTTTTGCAGAATAATCATTTTACCTATCACAATCCATAATGAGTAAGAGATTGAAACAGTAGTTTTATAACTTCTCACAAAATAAATTCCAGGCTTATGTGGTTTCACTGGTGAAGTATGACTAATATTTAAAGAAGAATTAATGCCAATGATTAAACTCTTTTAAAAGATAGAAGAGGATTTATCATATCCCAACACATTGTATAAGGCCAGTACTACCAGCATACCAAAGGCAGACAGATCACAAGCAAACAAAACTACAAAATGGTAATATCTTATGTATACAGACAAAAAAATTTCTCAGTAAATATTAGCAGAATAAATTCAGGCAATACTTCTAACTGATCCCCACTTTCAATGTAATCCTTGTGATATTCCAAATTTTTGAATAGAAAGTGGCAAGCCTATTTTAAAAAACAGAGTCACCAAAACAATCTTTACAAAGAAGAACAGTTGGAGGACTTAACATTTTCCCATTTCAAAACTTAACTACAAAACTACAGTAATCAAGAGAATATATAGTGATATTGAAGAAACCTGGAGATCAATGGAGAAGAACAGAGAGTTTAGGAATAACCTCTCTACATTGATTATCAACAAGCAAGCTTAGGCATTTTAAAGGGGGTGAATCTTGAAACAAATGGTATAGGGACAACTGGATATGCAAATATGAAACAGTTAAATTGGACCTGTTCCTTATGTCATGCATAAAAGTTAATTAGGAATGGGTGATAGACCTAAACTAGGAGCTAAAACTATAAAACTCTTAAAAGAAAATATGCAAGTAAATCTTCATGAACTTAGATTATGCAACTGATACTTGAAGGTGACAATAAGAAACATGAACAGCAAAAGAAAAATAGCACAATTAGACAATCCAAATTAAAACTTTTGCATTTTAAAGGGCATCATTGAGAGGAAATAGAATCAACAGACTGAGAGAAGATACTTGCAAAACATATAAAAGATAACAGATTCCTATCCTAAGAATATAATAAAGAGCTCTTAAAACTCACGAATAAAAAAAAATCAAAATTTGCTAAGGAGAAATAGAAACTTCTTCAAAGAAGATATAAAAACTTCTAACTAAAACGTGGAAATATGCTCATCATTAGCCATTAGCCATTTGGGAAAGGCAAATTAAAACCATAATGAGATACATCTTCGCAATCTACCTGGATGGCTATAATAAAAAAAAAAAAATGTTAAAAACAAATATTAATGAGAATGGGAAGAAATTAGAACCTCCAGACATTCTTGTTTGGAATGTAAAATGGTACCGAATGACTAGAAAACGATTTGGCAGTTACTCACAATTTTAAACAAAGGTACCGTTATGACTCAGCAATTCTACTCCTGAGTAAATACGTGTATACCCAAGACAAAGGGAATCATATAGCTATCTGCAAACCTTTATGCAAATTTCCAAGCCCTGTTATTCATACTAGTCAAAATTGGACGAAAATTATGTGGTAGTGTGTCATGCTGATAAAAGAACATACTATGGCTCATTCTTAGAATCTTAGCACATTGGGAGGTCTAGGAAGGTGGACTAGTTGATGCCAGGAGGCAGACCAAGACCCTCATCTCTACAAAAATTAGAAACATTAGCGATATGTGGTGAAGTCCCAGATACTCAGGCGGCTGAGGTGGTAGGATTGCTTTAGCCCAGAAAATAGTGGTTGATGTTATACTCTGCCTTCTAGCACAGCTGACAGAGCAAGGCCCTTTCTCAAAAAAACAAACCCCCAACCCAAATAAAAAGAAGGGACATGAAGGCAAAAGCAAATATGAGTTAGAAAGGCTGTAGGTGAACATAGTTTAGAGGGTAAAACCGCCAAGGTGAGAGACTTTATTTTGTACATGACTTATAGCAAGCAACGGTGAGTGAGAAGAGAGGAATGTCCGTAGCAGAGGTGCACATTACAGTGACTTTCAGGATTCAACTCAATTCTAGTAACTGCTAATGCATTTGAAGGGTGTATTTCAAGCAACCAAGCTCATAACATTTGTTATATGTTGTGGCCTTAATGTCTGGGAAGATGGGAAAGTACATATGATAAATGTTTCACAGTAAAATATTCACTACATTCAGCTAATTTTTCTAATTATTGTAGAGACAGGATTCTTGCTCTTGCTCCTGGCATCAATATTTCTAGTTTTCTTTTTATAAACTAAAAACACAGTTAATGTACTGTCCCTTGGCACCACTGCATGGTTCCGTGTGATCTCAAAAGTTGCACTGAACTTGTGTGTGAAGGCAGAATTTTCATCTATCTCTGCATAAACATTTCTGGTATGTTTCCTAATATGATTTTTGTCTCTGTTTTTTTTTTTTTTTTTTTTTTTTTTTTACCAAAATTACAGTGAGTTTAGAATATCCCAGAAGAAATAATCAAAGTGTTAGATAAAAAATATTTTCTACATTTTTAGACTTCATAGCCACCCTTCAAAGTATAGATAACTGTTAATATAATCTCTTAGTATATCTTCTATAGTACTCTCTCATACCATTTATTTCTAAAATTATTTTTACATCTGGAGATAAGTTTAAGAACATACTAAGATAAAATGTATTTTTAATGATAGATATAAATGGAAAAGACCAGATAATATAAGAAAAAAATAGCCCCCAGATTGTTAAATACTGTAGATTTCAAATCACTAGTTTATTTACTAATGGCGAAATTGCATACCTATAAATCTCATTTGTAGGGTGGCGCCTGTGGCTCAATGAGTAGGTGCCAGCCCTATATACCGAGGGTGGCAGGTTTGAACCCAGCCCTGACCAAAATCCAACAAAAAATAGCCAGGTCTTGTGGTGGGCGTCAGTAGTCCCAGCTACTCGGAAGGCTGAGGCAAGAGAATCACCTAAGCCCAGGAGTTGGAGGTTGCTGTTAGCACACCACAGCACTCTGCCAAGGGCGACGAAGTGAGACTCTGTCTCTAAAAAGAAAAAAAAAAAACAACTCATTTGTAGCTTATATGTAAAATATGATTTTAGAAAGTCAATTATTATCTTTGCTGCTATAATCACATTTTGATAGTGTTTCTACATCTAAATTCTTTGTGTTTGGGGTCTATTGGAGTAAGAAGGATAATAATTGGACTTTTAAATGTATATTCATAATAAGTTGTATCAGCTAACCTTGGTACCTCAGGAACGCAGGAACAAGTGTGGAAGCAATTGTCTACGGGTAAGGATTTAATTTTACTTTGCACAGTTTTCAGAGTTGTTATAGAGTCAATTTAAAGTAGAAGTGCTATGATACAACAGCAGTTGTTCACTGATAAAGTTTGCACATAGAATCCATAATTAAAATATCCAATTAATATTACTCACCTATGGTACATGGGTTTAAAAGAGCCTGGCTTTTTAAGGAATTTTATCAAGGTTTCTTCGGCGGAAAGAGGTTACTAATTAAGGGAAGCAAGTATGTTTGTTCAGTCTCAAGCTGGTAATTAGCTTTATGCTGATAAATTTCCTGTATCCGACAATTTTTCAAGGCTAAAACCAACCATGGCTTTCTCTTCCTTTTTGTTCTTCTGTCCCTGTGTACGTGTGTCAGGTTGTAGGAGATAAACTTGAAACTTTCACATCTACCCCTCAAGAATAATGACGCTTGTCTATTTTATACCTGCTACACTTAGCAACTGGTGGAGAAAGGAGAGAGCTCAGCACTCAGATGCAACATAAAACATGTCATTTATATAAAAATTGCCACTAGCAGCAGACCTATCAGAAACTTAAATTCATAACTACTTGCATTTACTCTGCTTATTGAGGAAAATTAATTATAGTCAATTACAGCCAATGCTTCAATTAAGGACAGGGATACATTTTGAGAAATGCATACTGGGGCAAGTCCATCCTTGTGCAAATATCACAATGTGTACTACACAAGCTTCGATGGCATAGACTCCTACACACGTAGGCCGTAAGGTATCCCTTGCTCCTCCTAGGCTGCAACCCCGCATAGCATGTTCCTCTACTTAATATTGGAGGCAATTGTAACACCAGGTTAAGTACCAATATTTATATATCTAAATATCTCTAAGCATAGAAAAGGTACAGTAAAAATGTAGTATAAAGGTTTTAAAAAAAATGATACACCTGTTTGCATTCATCACAAATGGTGTTTGCAAGACTAAAAGCTGTTCACGGTGAGTCGGCGAGTGCTGGGTGAATGTTAGGCCTAGGCCATTACTATAAACCTAACTGTATAATTAGGTTGCACTAAATATATTTTTAAATTTTTAAAAATGTATTCTTCTATGATAAATTAGCTTATGTAACATTTTAAATTGATAAATTTTTCAATCTTTTGTAATAACATTTAGTTTAAATACACATATTGTATACTGTAAAAAAACATTTTATTTATATATATATATCCTATTTCATAAGGTATTATGTGTATATTTGATTTAATACTTTTAAAATTTTATTTAAAATAAAAACTACAACACAAATGGTCTAAAACTACACATAAGTCAGGATCTCAATGTCACTGTCTTCCTCCTGCACATTTGTTCCATTGGAATTTCTTCAGGTGCAGTACCATGCCTGTAGCTGTCACCTTCTGTGATAATGATGCCGTCTTCTGATACTACCTAAAGGAGCTGCCTGAGACTGTTTTAAAGTTATCTTTTTGTATAAGTAAGAGTACACTGTAAAAGAGTGTAAAAGGAATAGTTTAGCAGATACTAGGTATTAGTTATTCTTCAGCTCTGTTATAATCTTTTGGGATCACTGTCATATATGTGGTCCCTCGTTGATGAAGATGTCATTATGTCACAAATGACTATGTTTAGTCTAAGTTGAGTATAAAGGCAGTTGGTATTTAACTCCTGATTGCTTCTTTAATGAATGGTTCTGAACAATGTATTAATACTCTCCGAACTAGAGAAATAAATAAAGCATGAAATATGAAATGCTTTCTGAAACTGCAAAGCATGGTACATATTCACAGTTTATTACGATACTTGCAGAAATGCTAAGAAGTTACAATCACAAAAAAAAAAAAAGTCGATTAACCTATCAGCTGCATCATTATTTCTCTATTTTAGTGTCAGCACTTCTAAAAATTCAGTATGAATGACAATGGTTCCTAACCCCTTACAAATTTTGAAACACATAGTAATGATGCCATTTGTAAGGTACACTGAAGTAAATGGACAAAGCTGCTTATACTCCAAGTGTTCATCTGCTCTGGGAATGGAGTTGGTTGATAATTCAGCATAAATGGAATCTACTGGTGGCCTAGTAAGAAAACTATTTCTATGCATAAGAATATCCTGAGAATCCTGATTTTGAAAGTTTGGAGTAAGGCCCAGGAATTTCTACTCCTCACTGTTCCCCCAGGAGGTCTAAAGCACACTTCGAGGGTTTTACATGCTTGCTTAATTGCCCATAGTCAGTTGAACAGCAAAGAAAATGGTTATTTTTAGAATTCAACTGAGAGAGTAGTCATTGACTAATCATGATTGAGAACAGTAACTTGTCAACATTCATTTAGAGTGGTGGAAAAAGGCAGAACACCTTTAAGGTCAGAAAACTTAGATTACTTCCTAGCTGTGCAAGTCAATATGACCCAAGTAAATCATTTAAATTGACATTGCCTTGTGTTTTAAATTTTTTTAATTTAATTTAATTTTTTTTTTAGTTTTTGGATTATAACAATGCCGATGAGTAAAATTCTTCATAGAGTCTTGGTAAAGTTCAAAAGGGAAAATATTTTTGCTATCACATAAGAAGGCACACATAGTCAAGTGTCAAAACTGATATTATTTTCATTCCTATGATGGCATTTACTTTGGAATATAGAAGTTAATTTCTTATTTGAGTTTTGGCAATTAAGTTAAAAGTAATGTCAAAGCAGCACAACGATTCATTTAACATGAATGATTTATTTCTGCTTAACGGTTTATCTTCCAGAAACCACTTATAAAATAAGCATATATGTATCAGAAAATTCAAAGCCAGAGAATAACATGGCACATCCTTGTCAGTTTTCATACTACTTTTCAAATGTTCATAAATGTGATTTTGAAGTAATTTTGCAATATTTTTATTTTATAAGGTGGTCCTACATAATAGTTTGAGAATAAAATATTTCAGGAAAGGAGATTAATTAAACATATAATCCTTCAATCTTTTCAATAGTGACACTAAATCATAATTTTAACAGCAACTCATTTCATATTATTCATAAGAGACAAAATTGCCAAAACCTTTAATACTCAAAGAATTCCTATACAAATGATTATATATGTCTTATTAAATGTTTTATTTTATTAGAAGATTAATTCATTCAAACAACAAATAATTGAATTCCTAAAATCTATCAACTATTTGAAGCATAAAGAGGAACACAGGCTAGGACCCAAGAAACCATGTACTATTGGTGGAAAGGTTAAAATAATATTGGTATATAAACAAAGGGTAATATAATAACAATATGTACGTAGAACAATTATACAGCTTATAGTTTCTATGAGAGTCCATGATGTACAGAGTCATTAAAAGGATATCTAAACCAAATGAGGGGATCAAGGTAGACTTACCAAGGAAATTATACCTCTGGTGAACTCAGAAATTCAGGAAAAAGGATACAGCAGAACAGGCCAGTTATTAGGAACAAATGAGAGGAATAGGCCACATATGAGAAAGTAGCAGTATCGGGAACTGTAGGGACCTGAACAGTGGAGTTTCACATGGTGCCACTTTCTGTGTGAGATTGTGCAGGTCGCTGATATCACGTATTCTAACATTTTCCAGAAAAGTTGGAGACTCTGACTGTGTGAATTTCTCTTTCCTTCTTTCTCCACTTCTTTCTCTTTCTTTTTTTCTTGCTTTCTCTCTCTCTCCCTCCCCCACGCCCTCCCTTCCTTCCTTCCTCTTCTCTCTCTCTCTCTCTCTCTCTCTCTCTCTCTCTCTCTCTCTCTCTCTCTCTCTCTCTCTTTACGATAGAGTCTCATTCTGTGGCATCATCATAACTTAGTGCAACCTCCAACTTTTGGACTCAAGCAATTCTCCTGCCTTGGCCTGCCAAGTAGCTGGGATTACAGCACACACCACAATGGATGGCTAACTTTTTCTACTTTTTTTATAAAAATAGGGGGATCTCACTCTTGTTCAGGCTAGTCTTGAACTTCTCACCTCAGTCATCCTCCTGCCTTGGCCTCTCAGAATGCTAGGATCACAGTGTGAGCCACTGTGGCATGCCTCAATTTTACTTTTAAACTATTGGCAACTACTTTAATTATTTTATTAACAAATGTAAAAGGTCCAAATAACATGTCTACTGACCAGCTTTGCTCATGGACCATATTTTTTAATCTCTATTATTGTCAGAAGGTACTATAAATCGAGCAAGATCCATAACATTTTGGACCACAAGTCCCATCATTATCTCTAAAGTGATTTATACAGGTAAGACTCATGTACCAAAATCATTCTTCAATTTTAGGAATATAAGAATACAAGTACATGAGGGTACATAAAAGTATATATTTGGTATATAAAACTAGGATATAAATATATTGTTAATCAAAAGCATATGAAATTTGGACAAGCTTTTCTGTGAAATTGAAAAAGCCAACTCTAAACAGGAAAGAAAACTGATAGGGGGTGGCTGTGCACCCATAGCTCAGTGGTTGGGGCACTGGCCACCTGTACCAAGTAGGTGGGTTCAAACCTAGCTGGGGCCTGCTAAATAATAATGACAATAAAAATATCTGGGTGTTGTGGCGGGCATCTGTAGTCGCAGCTACTTGGGAGGCTGAGGCAAGGGAATCACTTATGCCCGAGAGTTTGAGGTTGCTGTGAGCTGTGATGCCATGGCACTCTACCAAGGGTGACATAATAAGAATTAACATCAAAAGAAGGAAAAAAAAAAAAAAAAAAAAAAAAAGAAAGAAAAGTAAAAGAAAATCGAGAGGGGTAAGGTACAAACATTTAATTTTTCTAGATTAGAAATAAGAGTCCTTTGCTACATCTTAGAATTCTAAGTAAGAGCATCACTTGTAACATGAGTCCCAGCACTAGGTTTAAATTACACACAGATATATGAAATGAGGGTCATAACAGAGGAGGAACTGCCAGAGATTCTCTGATAAGGAGAATGAGGCTTCATTGGTAGGCAGTATGCCTTTAAGGGATTTATATTGTTATTACTGATAATAGGCTAGTCATCAGTCAATAGAGTGTCGGCTATTTATATAAAAAGTATAAATTCACCATGAAATTCACCATAAAAAAAAAAAATTCACCATGAAATTGGCAAAGCCCAGATGAAGCCTCAAAACTTTTTGGCAGTTTTCAACTTCCTCTCAATTAGTGAGTGGTTCTGTCTGTTCCATTTAGGTAAAACTACATAATCAATAAAATAGAGCACTGTCTTTACTCCATTCTTCTTATTCATCAAACATGTTTAAAAATAAAAATTTAGAATTCAATTCACACTTGTTAGTGAAGACTCATGGATGGATTTGTAACCAGAAGAAGAGGATCCGGCCATTTGTCACTATCAGCCAATATGCAGAGACAGGGATAGGTCCACCAAACTTTATCTGTCAGAAGGTCAGCGATTCTGGAAAACAGTTAGAGTAGCCTCTCCAAGACTCTTCTGTTCTTCCATTTCCAAAATCACAGTTTTATACATAAAAGTCAAAGCAAAGACCACATTAACCCTTGTTTTAAATAATAATCAGCATAACCCAGTGATCTATTACAAGATTTTCAGTTCAAAAGTTCATCTCCTAAATCAATCTACCTAAACTACTCAAGATAGGGATCTTTAGGGTGGGAGCTAAATCTGTAAAACAATAAGAGTGGGAGACAGGAGGCATAGGTCACTCAGGACCTAAACTATCCAGTTAAATCTATAAAACAGTAAGAGTGGGAGACAGGAGGCATAGGTCACTTAGGACCTAAACTATCCAGGTTTTTTACATGGTTTTTCTGGGAGGAAAAACAAAACAAAACAAAAGAATTTTCTTGAGAAGATCAGGACCTATGATGATTTTCGTAACATTTTTTTAGTGATGATTGCACATGTCTTGATCACCTAATGTAGGGTAGGTTATTAAGTATGAACTGTCCAGTCTCCTTACATAGTAAGTTTGGCACTTGGTATCTCTGACATTTCAATTTGACACTTGTTTTTTGTTTGTTTAGTTTAGTTTTTTTTTTTTTTTTTTTTTTTTTGTTTAATGTGAAAGTACATCCTCATTCCTTCAAAGAAATATTTTGGCTTGTGATCATCTTTCAAATTTTCTTTCATAGCAATTTTTGTGAAACCACGTATAAGTGGTCTCTAAGATTTGTGTTATTTTCCATTTTCTATTGTGAGTTCCAACATGGAACTAATGCAGCACAGACAGCTTGAAACATCAATTAGTGTTAGGGAAGGATGTGGTTAATGAGCACACAGTACATAAATGTTTGAGAAGCGCCATTCTGGTGATTTTCATCTTGAAAATGAGTCATGTCAGCAACCTAAGACAAACGTGGCTGGTAATGAGCTAAAAGCTGTAGTGGAAGCAAATTCATCTCAACCTACACATAAATTAGCAGCAAGGTTTGACATTACTATTCCAGCAACACTGGATCATTTGAAACAAATTGTCAAGAAAAAGACTCGGGATAGATGAGTTCCACATGAGTTAAACATGCATCAGCAGAGAAGTCCTCTAAAAGCTTTTTTTTCTTCACCCTCATAAAATAAAGGTGAACAATTTCTACACTGTATTATTAGGTATGATGAAAAATGGATTCTTTTGACAACAAATATTTGGCGCAATCATGGGATACAGATGAATCTTCCAGGCTCTGGACTTTCTACAAGGAAAGATACTCAATTCTTAACAAGCTTAAAATCAATTTCATGATTTCTCACCATTTGCTCTCCAACCTTCTTTGCTGCTGGCATGAATAAGCTTTGTTAGCATGGCAAACCTGGGTTGATATTTTACGTGTACACTTGGAGTAATTATACTGTTCCTTGTTTCAGATATACTAAACTAAACATTTCGTTCAAAATCAGACATTTCGTATAACGACCTATACACAATGGAAGAATTTTTACTTTGTTTTCCATTTTCCTGTCATTCTGAAATAATAAACAACTTAAAAACTAGAGCAAGCACAGAGATGACGGGGAGGGCAGGAACACATTTTAGGTACTAAACTCAAAGATGAGAGGAGTATGGCTGTTTATTAATCATGGATTGGAAGGGGGAATAAGTACATTTTCCCTGTGTTATGTTTTTGAAGAACGAGGACATTTTCCATTTAAAAAAGGCAAGAATGAAAATGGTCCTGGTGATGACATAAAGTGGAATGAATTCTAAAATGTTACAGAGGCTTATTTTCTTCCCAAAGCTTGTAGAATTTATGAGAGTTTCAGTGATATCCCCAACTGGGAAGTTGGTACAAAATTTGTGATCCCACTTGGTTTTCTAGAAGAAAAACTCAGTTCATATCTTATAACAAAGTAATGTTTAAACTCTACACTGGGGCTACGTATACTTGAGGGACAATATGAGTGGAGAAATGTAAACTAGTCTGCAGTCTATACTTCTGGTTATGTCCAAATATTCTGCAAGCATTTATTGAGTGCTTTCTAGGCCACAACCTAGGCACAGAAAAACACAGAAAATTAAATATAAAATCATACTCGAATATACCAAAAACAAAGGAGATACACTTGTGGTACTCTTTAACACATTAAGAGACATTATATATGGGGTCTATATTTGAGGTTCAGAGAAAGTGCTTTAAAAAGCAGTGTGGCTCGAAATTGTTCTTAAAGAACAACTGAAGGTAAATCAGGAGCAGAAAGTGAGTGCAGCTGGGCATGGTGGCGCACGCCTGTATTCCTGGCATTCTGGGAGGCCACAGTGGGTGGATCTTTTGAGCTCACAAAAGATCCAGCCTGAGCAAGAGTGAGACCCTGTAGCAGAGAGGAAGCAAACTTCTTTCCATGTTGCTGGCTGATGACACTGTAGGATCTGAGTTATAGATCTTGCCCTATGTAATTTTTCCTACCTATGAAATGAGCCCTGAAAACATAAGTTGTATGAAAACTGCTTCTTATAAAGAGGGGTGCTGAGATAATACCCTGCGACTCATCTATACAATGAAGTAACATAGTTCACGAATGGAATCCACACATAAAATAATATTCTGCGAACATAAATTTATGGAAGAGAACAAAAGATTCACACTCAAACAGATACACAAACAAAATAGACCATAGGTCTCTGATTTTGTAATAGTTACAATTATGATTTTTTGACTGTATGATGGTGGTGATAGCATACAGTAGAAATCATCCTTACAAATTTACAGCTTGGTCTTTTCCCAAGATAGCAATATGAGGTAAGATGTTCTCTGGCGATGCTGGGTAGTGGCAGGGAGCCACAGGTCCCAGTCAGCCCATTAATGGAGGTGTTCTGAGAACATCTACTGTAGAGAGGCTAAGCTGTGATGGTTGGCAAGTTAGCTGCATGAAATGATTTTTGACTTACAATGTTTCCACCTGAAGATGGACTTAATCTGTACGTAACTGTATTGTAAGTAGAGGAGCGCAGGTATTAGAAAAGGTGACTTCAATAGGACAATAAATATTTTCTTATACTTACAAATGCAGCTAGATTTATTTATTTGGATTTTGTATAAAATGAGAATATTGGGATATAAGGATACAATGTATCTACGTGCAATTAGAAGCAAATGCTTAACTTGACTCATAGTGGCTGTTAGCACAATGACCATGTTAACAACAGAAGGTAATCAGAACTGAAATTCTCATTTTAGTGCTGTCACAGACTAGTCATGTGTGTTGCAAAGGCATTGCTCCTATTTCTGAGACTCAGTTATCTCATCTATTAAATGACAGCCTTGTCTCTGGCACTATAATTGGATACGTTTAACATTCTATAATTCCATAGAATAAATTTTGTTTCATTTGTTTTATTAAAACGACTCTCCTTGGCAAAGTGCTTTTTAAATACTGTTTTCTGCAACTTCTCCTGGTTCCTTTTATCCCACATCCTATCCCTGAAAGGAATTGGCTTATCTAATCTTTCTGTTTAATTTAATTTAATTTCAGGATAATGTCATGTCACCATCTTACACTCAGAGATGGGTCGAAAGAGTGAAAAAGTCGAAACAAAATAAGTAAAAATGTATGGTGGTACTTTTACAAACTAAAAGTTTTAGTAAGCTAGAAAAGTCTGAAGATATAAATTTTGCATAACCAAGTTTGGACTGTTTGGCCTTTAACATAATAATAAACAAACCAGAAACTTAAAAGTGCAGAAGGAGAAAAAAGTCCTGATTAAAATGAGGGAGAAAAATCACCATTATAGGTGGGAGAAAGTTTAAATAACAGATTACCAAAAAAGCCAGAGGTACATACTTAACCTCATAGAGAGGCATGCCTAGATAATTAGTATCAATATCCTTTATCATCACACAGGAATAAAAATATATTACATTTCTTTACTTTTAAAACCGTTTGAATATGTCTCAGCACACAAATCTGCCACGGAAACTCAGTGTGCCCTGGAGTCACATTCAGAAAGTTCCTTCCTTATTTACATGGTAGAGGAGGTCTGAATTTAAATAATCCCCAAATTTGAGAGACTACCTCTATTAAGTTTTTCATCATCTCAAGTCCTGGTGCTCCTTGTTCTTTAGAAGCAGGATTGAGTACATTGAGTATTCCTGTCACAAAGCCTGGTCTCTAGCCTTCCCAGAAGCTATTTTTTCTGCTTTATTCTCTGGGTGTGCTTGACCTAGGTATGCAGAGTACTGGGACAGTGATCATAGCCTAGCAAATAAATCAGGTCAGTTTGGGATTATGATATGCCATGTTTGAATATTGTTTGCTTTACTATTTATAGTGCTGTTTAAGAGGGTACGTGGAAGGGGTCCCGTAATGAAGTCATCCAGGGATGATAAGAGGTCCTCACCATTCTGTTCTTAGCAGAAATGTCAGACTGTTTAGTTTTCAGCTATGTTCTTTGTACAATGAAATGTTCTGGTTTCAAAAATGTAGGCTCTCCTCTGTACCTTATCCTCCTTTCTCTCCAGCAAAGAGACCATTTGCTAAATCCTCTAAATTAATGTCTTACATTTCTTAAACACAGAAAATATTCCCCATCATGTACATCTAATCCATCGATTATACCTTACCTATCTCCTAGCCAAATGCATTTTACATACTTAGGGTTAGCCTACACATTACCTTTGTTGACTATGATGGGCTTTCTTTCAGATCAATGCTATTCAATAGTCTTCCTCTGCCGTGTGAGTCTTCTAAACTTTTTATCCCCTGATAAATAGAAGTCTACTCTACACTTATCCTCTTTCTTCTTCTCTGGCTGTAACTCCCTGCACACACAGTCGTCTTTCTACTAGGCTCACTTATGTGACAATAAGGGCTATGTGCCAAGTTACAAACCATCTGCCCTCCCTGTCACTTGAGAGAAATCCTAAGAATAACCCCTTTTCTTCTCAGTTTCTGGAAATAGCAGAAATCAGGGGTTGTGGCACCTTCTACTGAGCACAAATTACAGATTTTCATATTCTTCCAGTTGGCAATGGCATTTACAAATCAATTGCATCTTTGGAGGTGGGGAGATGTGACATACAAGATCATCTTAGCTCTCAGAATGTGAAATAATGGTCTCTGCTCCTTAGAATGGTAGAACATCGTACGGAGTATTTTCCATTTCATATTTAATAGAATGGAAAAGATTTAGTTTATTCTTTCTACATAACACACAGCTTAAAAAATAGACATTTTTCCCCTTTATTTTCTACAAATCACCCTCTTAAACTAGTTACGTACATAAGGAAAACTAGATTTGGTAGATGCGGATGTTTACATGGATATCAGCAGGGGAATGATACTATACCACATGCTTAAAATGTACATGAGCTAGGACTCTGCTTTTGCTCTAGTCATATAATTAGTTCAAATTTAATTAAACTGAGAAATGTTATAGAGGAAAAACTCTGTAATGACTGTGCAAGTGCACTTTGAGGAGAGAACAAATGTTTTTAGCTAAAGGAAAAATAGGTTATGTCTTGATATTTAATCAAGATACTTAACAACCACAAATTTCAGCACTTTGAAGTGTCTCAGAATAGGAAGGAAATATTATTAATACAGATTACTTCAGCTTAAGGAAGAAGGTGTCCCATGGGTTTTTGAAGCAGCTTGTCCTTGACATGAACATACTTTTTAAAACCTATTTGAATTACGTATTTTCTGGATAAAAATGTTCTTTTACCATTCATACTTAACTCAGGCTTTAGAACACATCCACCAGTTACTTCTATGAAGATGCATTTTTCCAGATTCTTCTGCTTTTTACATTACAAATTCCCATTTTATCTGTATTACATGAATTTTTAATTAATGACTATATGATTTCTCCATCCTCCTAGAAGAGAACTTCTGAGCTTCACATAAGGTTCATATTTATAAAAGCCCTAGTTTTTTTTCACCAACTCATTTATTCCATTGAATTTTCAAGGTTTTTTCTTAGACATATGTGCATCATTAATGTCTGAAACAGAGTCTGAATCTACAAAATTTTATTGAATAACTAAATAAATTAAATTGAGAATGTAAAATGACAGGGAAAATTTTAATAATTTTTAATAATTACGTGATAAAATTACAGATTGGATAAAATATGGTATCAAATCCATCATCATTAAAATTACAGAAGTCATTTCCTCTATAATTTTTTTCTTTTCTGTTTTTGAGACAGAGTCTCACTCTGTTGCCCCTGATAGGCTGCCATGGCATTACAACTCACAGCAACCTCAAACCTCACCTTACCGAATAGCTGGGACTACAGCTCCTACCACAACGCCTGGTTATTCTTAGAGATGGGATCTTGCTCTTGTTCAGACTGGTTTTGAACTCATGAGCTCAAGCAATCCACCCACCTTGGCCTCCCAGAGTGCTAGGATTATAGGCATGAGACACGATATCCCTCTATAATTTTAATTCATGGTTTTCTAGAGTATGCTTGATTATTTCTGGTGATAACTATTTTACAACTTTACAAGATAGATAATTCATTGTTGAGCATGTCTATTGAAATGTTTCTTATAGGCTTGGCACCTGTAGCTCAGGTGGCTAGGTTGTCAGCCACATACACCAGAGCTGGCAGGTTCAAATCCCAGCCAGGGCCAAAAAAATAGCTGGGTATTGTGGTGGGCACCTGTAGTCCCCGCTACTGGGAAGCTGAGGCAAGAGAATCGCTAGGTTGCTGTGAGCTGTGATGCTACGGCACTCTACCCAGGGTGACAGCTTGAGGACTCTATCTCAAAAAAAAAAAAAAAATAATAATTTCTTACAGTTAGCTAAACTTTACTGCACTGTAAAACAAGAGAGAATAAGCACTCTTACAGGGCTACACAAAGTAAATCTTCTTTCTTTTGACACTATTACAGAGTTTTTACTTAATTCCTATTCTAGCATTTTACACCATTTCCTTCACTCACATAAGTTTTCCTCAGGCTTTAGTAATCAGTTATATTATGTTACCAAATTTAAAGGCCTTGAAGGTATAAAACTAGTCTCAGGAAAGATAAACAGAGTGATAGTTATACCATCTGATAATAAAAGAGCTGAGACCAAAACCTTGTTTACATACTTTAAAAATAGTTTAACAGTCACAAAAAAATTATAGTGCTTTGATAATTCTAGAATTAGATAGTTGTTTGGCACTGGTTGATGGCTCAGTATTATTAGTGTTGAAGTTTACATGATGCTCTTGGCTCTTCTTTTATTGGGGGCAAAATAGGTGTTTCAGATTCTACCATTTTATCAACATTTCAGAGAAAATAGTAGGAAGGAGAAAGAATCATAGCTATAAAAAGAAAGCAAAGGCTCACTCACAAAGCCTATAATAAGCCCAAATAAGTTTATCCCACTTAACTTACTTTGAACGAAAAATAGGGTTGAGCAGTGGATTGCTGGTCATGCAATTAGGATTGTTTTCTACAGGTATCATCAAGTCTCGTATGTCAGCCATGGTCGTGACAGCTGTCTGTCTAATCTATTCCTTCTGTGCTAGGATTTCCAGAATGAGAAGCATCTGGCTCTTCTTTTATGCACATAATTCTTATTATGAATAAAAATTGGACACTGTGGTCTGTTATGTGATTATTTCTTACTGTGTGATGATCATGTCTGTGACATATGGCTTATCTAAAGGACTTTCTTTGGCCAATGGTATAAAGTCAAATGTGACATATGCCACATCTAAGGAAGCATCATGAGATTCCATCTTTGCTTTTTTTCTCTGCGGTAAGAATAGTGTCTTTCAGATGAGGACTGCTCCTCCAGCTTGGTCCTTGAGTTTAGACAACAGATGGAGAAAGGCTAGCAGTTAGCATCAGTTAACAAACAACAGGAAAGACGAGAAAATCTTTGTGGATGTAAGCTACTGAGATTTGTGGATTTTAATTACTCTAGCAAAACCTGGGAAAAGTTGACTGTTCTACAAATATCTTAATGGATAATGCATGTAGATTATCTAAAGTTATCTTCAGTGTAGACCTATGAAGTAGGCTTAGTCATTTTCATCTCTCAGAGGAGGACTGAGGCTTAGAGAGGTTTAATACCTTCCTTAATGTCCAGAGTGGAAAACTGAGGAATCAGAAGGAGACTACTTCAGATGTTTTGAGATGACTAGAAAGTTCTATGAAAAAGAGCAACTTTGATCATGATTATATGTAATAACTAAGAAAAATCTTAGATCAGATTGCTACTTTTTTTCACACATGATTGGCTGAGATGGGGATAAAATAATACTTTTATAGTCTTTTTGATGTAAATAATTTCAAGTAGTGGCATTATAGTGAAATAATTGAAGCAGTAAATATTGTTAAAATTGGATGACATCAATATCCTTAATTCCTCCACACGGATTTCCTAAAAATATTTCATTATAAACTTTAAATTTTTTCTCTAATGCTATTAATTCTTTCAACCTATTTCATAGCCAGATTTCGTAGAACTAGAACACTGATATTATATTCACTCCTGTATGAATCAACAGGAGGAAATTATCCACAAAGCACACCCTCAGGGAAAAGCATAATTTTCCTTTAATTACTCAAATTGTGGGATATCCCAAATGTGCTTTTGCAATGGCCCATCAGTTATCGAACTGATTCAAATTTGAACACATTTTAATATACATCAAATGTAATACTCGGTGTTCTGGAAGACTTCTTAGATTGGTGGCATGCTTTGAAGTCTCTGAATGTATTCCTGACTGTGATTATTGGGGGGAAAAAGATAATATAAATGCTTAAGAGAGCTGATATTGATCATGTGCTATTTAATAACTTTTTTTCACTGTCTAATTTAGGGTTGCTGTGAACAGCATGGGACCCCATATTCCCTCAGTTTTATTCATTAATTTATGGTTCTTGACTATAAAACTATTCCAAAAGATGGAGAGACACAGTCTTTGTTTTCAATAATTTGCAATTTTTCCACCCAGATTCTACCCCTGAGCAGTGTGATTATAGAGTTGTCTTATTGAGACAGTCAATTTAAGGATGATGAAATACTGAGAATAATTATAAGAAGGATTCATTAAACAAAATTAAGACAGGGCCCACAATAAATCTCACCCTTGACCTTGAACAACATTTGGCTTTCTAGACTATTTATACGGATCTTTAATCAGCAAATCTTTTCCCACAAAGGCTTAATTAGATAATAGGACTTTCTAGTAATGATTATGACTGAGATCATTTAAAGTAAAACTCTCAATAGATTAGGAATCTTGTCAATCGTAGGATATGCCTCTCTTATCAATATCTCTACTCACCTGGCCTGCATTCTTTGTCAGGGAATACACATGCTTTCTCTTTCTTTCTCCATCTTTTCTGTCTTTCTCACTCAGTCTCTTTTCCTCTCTCATACACACACACAAACACACACACACACCCCACCACCATGCCAAACCAAAATAAGACAAAACTCATGATAAAGTTAAGCTCACTTTCAAATGTCTTATGATGTCAGTTAAGATCTCAATTTAATCACGTAATAGGAAGAGAATAATGTACAGACAGGTAGACTAAGATGGAAAACAGAATTAGGATACATTTGCAAATAGAACAGTTCACCACCATTTTTTAAAATGTATTTGAGAACTGTCTAATTGACTTAATCTTCAGTAGGTCAATGTTTTAATAAAACACAAAAAGGAAGCCAATGGGATGTTTTGTGCATGGAATTCGGGGTGGGGCATCCCCCTCCATAGATAAGGAATACAGTCTAGGGAGAAACTTTACAAATCAATGCCCTTTATTTTGCATTTCCAGAAATGCAAAATACATTCTAACTGCCCTCCAGAATTTTTTCCCAAAGAAACTGGTAAGGATGTGTTGGATAACATCATCTCTGAGGATCATTTAAGAGCCTAGTACTGTGTTAAGTATTCTACACACATTGTCTATTACAATTTTCACACAAATCTGGGAGTCTTGATTATGAAATTAAATAAATAAAAAATAAAATTTCAAATCTTTTATTTCTGTTATCTACATATATATGCATCTTACAGGCATTTTTAAAAAATTTGCTTTAACTTAAGCTTGGTAAAATCACTAGAAAAATGAGAAAGGTAAGGTTGTATTTTAAAGAGAATATTGAGATAAAGTGGTTACCTGGGTCCTTTACTGTTGATTATCCACATGCAAATTTTCAGTAATGTGGATAATATTCTGGCACTATTAAATAACATATTGGATGTTGGATTTTCTTCGCTACCTAGGAAATACCTAAACCACCAGCTTTTGATTTCTTTCTATGTTGCTCAGAGAATATCAGATTTAGTTCTATGGCAGTTCAATGACACAAGAATGCTTACTTTGACCTTAGGGTAAGAGAAAGGGTTTAACTTTTTTTCCCCTTATCTTTATAAGAGATTTCCCACTGTGTTAACCTTTGGATTGTACATTGTTAACAGATGTGAGAACAAATGGGATTAACCAATTTAGCTTAATCTGAGTATATTTAGAAAGTAAATCTGAGCATATTTATAAAGTAAATTGGTTAATCTTTTGCATTAAAAGTAGTTTATTATGCTCAAATGACATGTTAACAAATTCTGTTTTCATGATATGCCACCTACTTGAGACAGAATGATTTTGTGCGACAGAGAGATCTCCATGTCTGTTCCTTCCCATGGGTCAAATTGAGCATGGTGTTCATGTGGGAAAAGACAACTCTCCCCAGCTTCTTAAGGATTATAGCGATACTCTTTCCTGACCTACTTTCCTTGAAAAGCCTTGCCTTCTCAGGCTTCTTGTAACTGTCCTAGGAGCTGGCATTTTGTATTTTGTTTTTAAATAATCTAACATGGTTATTATTATGCAAAGCTTCAGAAATGAAAAGGAGATCAATTAATTAACTACTCACATTAGAAATGAGGAAAATGTGGAAACATTTATAAATGCATGATTTTATTTCTTTGAGAACATATTTGGAAACTATATTTGCTAAGTAAAACTTGTAATTTATAACATGAATTCATTTGATAATCTAAGATTTATGTATTTCAATGAAAGCAATATAATGATGTACGTATGTGTTTATCGTAATAAAATATTGGCTAAAATAACTTAAGGGATTAAATAAAGCCTGTGTCCGAAGTCTGACATTCTGTTTTTAACTCATTTCTGGAGGGAATTGGATAAGAAGGCTTTTGATACTCTTCTATTGCAGTGTATCAAAATCTTTATAATATGGCAGGGTACAACTGAGAAAAATATTGGACTTTGAGGCCAAATATTTGTTCTGCCATTTATTTATTAGGGGTCAGACCTAGACAACTTGTCTGATTATTAGTTTGTTGTAAGGATTTGGAAATGTGATATTAATTTCTGATTTATAGTATAGTTTTAAAACCCAAAGAGGTAATAGACAGTATCCAATATGCTCAATATTACAAAAAGCTAAGTTTAAAACATACATTTTTATCTCCCTTATATTTTATAGTCATCTTTCTTTCTTTTTCTTTTCTTTTTTTCTTTCTTTTTTTTTTTTTTTTTTTTGTATTTTTTTTCCTTTATACTCACCTTTTGCTTTGCCTTCACTCTTTACCTCTTGGACTTTCTAATGAGACATGATACTTGAAATGGCACATGGAAATTGAACATAGCTAAGAAAGTGGACTGTACTGGAGTGACGTGATAAATGTGGGGACAGCTAGAAGGAAATCTTCCAGTTTTTGTTTGTTCATTTGCCTGATTGTTAGTTTATTTTTGTTTTTTCTTATTTCAAGGCACTTAAATGTAATAGTCTACTTCGATGGCAGAGAAAGATGACAAACCTCTCGTATTATATTTCTATGCATTATGTTGTTATGTAGATATATCAGTGTAAATGTGTCTTAATAGAAGCTATAATTGAAATAGTTATGAAACTTTTTTGCCATCTTACTATGATTTTGTTTCACCCGGAGACATTTTAATGATAACATATAATTTTATCCAGATTGAGTTACTTAGAAAGGAAAAATACTTAGAATATGTATAAATAATTTCTGGCTGCCACAGTTGAATATACAAATTATAATACGTATCCTCCTCCATGCATATATTTAGATGGACTATACAATTCCATTGACTGTATTCATTAAAGCTGTGATCCCAAACCAAGGTATTAATATTTTGTGAAAGGAATTTCACTGAGTGGGGACTGAGACACAAACTAAGCTGCATTAGTGGAATTACCACAGTATGCTCCCATTGAGTAGTGAAACTGATATTAGAGCAAGTGGTTGTTGCCATTTTATCCATTGCCAAATGTGTTTTTTTTTTGTTTGGATATATCTTTGGGACATATCTTGGTGATGTGTTTATGTTTTTGTTTTTGTTTTGATGATTACAATGTTTTTAATGTCAACATCATTCTTAAAAGAAATTTGCAGAATGCAATGTACCAGGATTTTTTATGTTTAAGAGTAATGAAATTAAATTACTTTCTTCCAGGTGAAATGTAAATGTATTTAACTTTTATCACTAATATGGTTTGGGCCTTAAATAAATACTAACAAACTTTATCATTAACTTTAGGTAAAGTAGACAAAGATTATTTAAGCTTTAGTTCAAATCTATCCCTGATCCACCCAATCCAATACCACAAATTAAGGCACCCTACTCACAACTTCCTTTCCCTACTCCAACCATTTTTCTCCCTTAAAAATTATCACATTCTAATATTATATATGATTTATTTGTTTTTATTTGTTGTGTGTAGTACATTGTTTATTTTCTGGGGATTGCTACATTATAAGGGCCAGGGTAAAAGACTTAAAAATTTGTTCACTGACATATTCCAGGAACAAAGAAAATTACCAGATACACTCACTATGTAGTGATCAAAAAATATTTGTAAAATAAGTAGGGCAGTTAGTAGTTAGCAAAGAGAGAAAGAAGGAAGAAAGGAGAAAAGGAGGGAGGGAGGGAGGGAGGGAGGGAGGGAGGGAGGGAGGGAGGAGGGAAGGTAGGAAGGAAGGAAGGGGAGAAGAGAAAAAAGAAAAGAAAAGAAAAAAGAAAACCCCAGCAAATGTTACGTGGGTATATTTGTTTTTGTTGTTTTTCTTACAAAAAATTGTATACATAGTAAAATTAAAGAATACTAATTAACAATTGGGAAATGTCTCAGGGATGCTTTGGTTAAATACATTTTCTTAAAAAAAATATTGTATTGAGGTACACAAATCAAATCTTAAGCAACTCTGAAATTTATTCTTAATCAAAGTTCATATTTGAAAAATACATCACTTTTTAAAAATGTTATAAGAAGAATACAAAGATATTAAGTTGTTTTTGATCATGGAGTAAATGTTGAATCATTCCTATGATACATTTATAAACATATAAATCAATTTTTTTCGCCATTGGTAGCAGTTGAGGAACAAAGAAAAGACAGCACATTGAATCACAAATAAACACTTACTTTATATCCTTGTTATAAATAATAAAATTGGAAAATGTTAAGATAATTATTTTAAATGTTTAATATATCTTAAGGACCCATAGTTTCAGCATTAGATCTCTGCATCACCTTATCAGGGTATAACTTAGATCAATTTATATTCATCCTGTTTTAACAAATATATATTCTACGTCCAGCAAGATAATTATTTACAGAAACTTCATGCAGCTGAAGTTCATTTCATATAATAATAATTTTTTAAATAAAAATAGTGTCTTTAATGATAACTTCTACTCCCTCTGTCCTGTCATAAATGTATGGAACAATTTTAAACAAGACACTGTCTTTCAGGGCATTATTTTATGCCACTAGAAATGGGAAGTTGAAGGTCTATGATCTCCAAGTTTCCTTCCTCTACTGTGGTTGTGCGATTAAATCTCTTCTTATTTCACCATGTGTACTTTTTTCTTTTATGTAAAAACACTTAGGATTAATGAATATATCTGGATCTGTAATTTTAATTTATCATTTTTATAATTTAAAAAAGAACATGTTATAATGAAGTTATGGTGAGAATTAGACTCTTTTACACTATGTTATTTATATATTAAGGATAGAAAATATTTATATTATTGTCCTTGAGATAACGTTTTAAAAAGTAAATGTTTATGTTTACTTTACAGACTTACAGTGTTCTGCATTGTTCTAGGCCCTGAACTAGGTATTTAATGAACAAAAAATGATGATGATAGATTATATTCTTACCTCATTTATTGATAGAAGTGAGAAAGGCCAAAATATTTAGCAAATATAAAGATAGCATAAAGTTAATATCATCTCGGGTGGCAGCTTAGCTGTCTTCTACCAAATATTTTCTTGCTATCTTCTTCCAAAGTTGACATATAAATTTTTTCAATATGTGAAACATGACCTCAAACACATTATTAATCTAGTGATTATTTTTCTCAAAAATTTATTTTTTATCCATTTCAAAATATTGGTGTGTATATATTTCCCTGGAATTTTAATAAATTAACACATTAAATTTATGTACAGAAAAAATGATATTTTTAGGATTTTTCTGTAAACTATTTTATTATGCATGTGTAATCACCATATATATTCCAGTATATTTCTCGACTAGTTCTAATTCAAATATTTAGTTTATCAAACCTATTCACAATATGCTTTATGCCTTCTTGTCTCCACATTTCTTTTGCAATTTGAAGAATTGTTTCCCCAAATGATCTCGTATCTAGACCTAACAATACTTGAAGATGAACATTTTATTAATATATAAGTTAATCAGGAATGATACATTTTTAGTAGTACACACCAAATATTTATTTCTGGATGTAAGAACATATAAGGGAATTTTAAGAATATGTCAACAGCAATACTTGTAATGAATTATTTGATAGTTACCAAATAGTTTTATCTATCACATAACTTGTGTTCCAATTCAAATTTAAAATCTCCTTTGCTTCAATCAATTCTTTTTATTTGCAGGAATTTGCATTGTGATAATTCTGAATATGGCTCCCAAGATCTACATGTAAGGTATGAAATGACTTATTTTATATGTTAGCATGTATGTAAAATCTTGACACCAACAGTTTAATAACTAACATTTGTATATCAGAAAGAAAATCATAAGTGGGTTGTTGAGTTTGGATCCCAGTTGTAACTGTCATCTATTATGTCACCGTTACTCTGTGATTGTTCTTTCCTTTTATTAGAAACTCCCTTGTATGGAGATGTCTACTATTTACTGATTTGCTCAAGAATAGTATCAACTTTTATAGCAGTATAAAAAATGTTTCATTAACTTAATTCTTTCTGCAAGAAAGACTCCTTGCCAAAATATTATGTGGCAACTGTGATTCAACAATTGATACACAGAAAGTTACTCATATAGAAACATTTGTCCAAATCCAACAATCACAGGAACAAGATCATAGGGAAGTATAAATGTACTAATGTTATTACAAGCATAAAATCTAAAGTTCAAATAAAAAGTATGTTAAGGAAATGAGTTTCTCTCTCAAGGAAATGAACTCTCCCCCTCTCTCTCACACACACACATATATGTATATTTATGCATACCCATACATCGAATACACATATATATCAATGACATTTTTATTTTGTGTATTGTATCTTGTATCTCTTGCAATTTCAGAAGTCCAACATGAGTATTTTGATTTTAAAACAATATTTTTATTGTTAATTTCTTAATATATATAATTTTTTTGCACCTTCTCTGTGTGTGTATGTATGTGTATACATATATATATATATTTTTTTCTCAATATATAATTCTTTATTTGAGTCATGAAATAGCAAATAAAATTATATTTAGGTATTACTTGAGACTATGCTAGATACATCATTTTATTATTTTAAATATTGCAGGGGAGGGATGTATTTAACGACAAAAGCATGTTGACACACAAATCACCTTGTTTGTGGTTCTTTTCTCTGAAGAGACTCATGTTGCTAATGTTCTTCTGACCAAATGCTTGCTAAAAGGAAAGGAGGAAAGAAAGGGCACCTATGTTGAAATCTGAAAAGTAAATGTCAATCCTTAAGGCCCAGACTTTTAGGAAAGTTGAGTGACAGAAAACTTTTTTTTTTTTTTTTTAAGTCTTATTGGATTGAATCAGGTTCAAATCACAAATAAAAATTCAGATCAAGAAGGTGACTTTTTTTATCTTTTCTTTTCTTTTCTTTTTTTTTTTTCTAGGAAAACTAATTATTTCTTACTCTGAGAAATTAACTAAGGAAAGCAGCATTGCAGTTCATTCTTTCAGTCATTTTTTCATTCTTACATTCTCAATAGAGCTTTCAGCTGTGTTGAGGAATTTGGAATCTTTTCAAGCTTTGTATTTTTGAGCTGGTCTTATCTGGTGTTAGAAAGAGGCAAAATTGGATGTGAATGCTTTGTGATTACACTTCCAAATGCATATTTCTAATAAATACAGTAAAATTAACCTGAAAGTTAAATGAAGAAAGGCTGGAATGCCATTTAGGTTGAACTGTTTTGATTCTTTAAAAAATGCCCTTAGATACCCTTAGATGCTTCTCAATTAACTTATCACTGATGGTCGCATAAATTTTAGAAGAAAAGGAGAGTAAAAAGTGTGGTTAAAGAAATCCGTGGACAGATTTAGCTTGTCTTTTCTAGTGGCATATACCCCAAAATAATAAGAACCGAATATTCCTCTGACTCCTGAAGTAACTGATAAAACAAGAGAAAGATAACTTGTAGTAAACATATCTCAAATTAACCAACATAAAGTTTTGCACTGATAATTTCATGCCTACTGTAGTAATGCTCTTACTTGGCATAATATAGTTAAATTATTAAAAAATTTTGCTAGTCCTTGAAAAATGCAAGCAAGGAAAAATGTCAAAACCCTCCTTTCTGAGATGGTTATTCAGAGAAGAGTAGCAGTGAAAGTTCGCTAGTGGTGAAATCATTTACTCTCATATTGGACACAGCCTTTGTCTTAGAGGTCTCTGAGTGCACAGTGAAGCCTCACCACGATGCAGCTCAAGAATCACAATGACTCTACAAGCCGCCTATTTGTGTGCTTGCACGAGTATTCCCACTGCCTGAGTGACTGTGTGGTATGAATAATCTGTAGAAGTACAATTATTAAGGCAATAAATCTAGCATTTCTGATAGATAAGCCTTTTGTTATTGACTTTTAGGGAAGAAAAAGGAATTATGAATATCCACAACCCAAATGATCAGTCTGTGCCTTTGCTCTGCTCCTGTCAGGATAAAATGAAGATCCACTGTGGTTATTTTTTCTGTTCATTCTAAGAAGCTGTCTGCATATATCTATTTTTATGTATGCCCCAAATTTAAAAGATAAAAGAATGCACATGATGTTTTCTTATCTGAATTTTTGTTCTTGATTCTGCTGTCAGGGTGATGAATACGTATAGATAGGCACATTGCAAGAGAACTTCTGAGAGTGACGGAGATAAGAAAATACTTAGTATTCTCAGTTGCAGATAAACGAAAAGGAAATCTGTTGGTTACATTTGGTATTCTGTTCTTTTAATCAGTGCTCATAAGACAGGCTTACAGGCTCTTTAGAATATTCAATACTCACTACTTCTTCTTCCCACATGCAAGTCCAAAGGACATTAACCAAACAGAAGATGCATACTTTGGCTAATTCCATCTCTCTCATTTTTGTAATATTTTCTTATGAGCAGCCTTTTTTCGTTTAGGTTTCATTTTTATTTCATTATGAACCCTGGTTTCTTTCTAGTTGGCCAGGGGGATAGCTAGCTTTTTTAACACAAAAAGAAAAATCACCTTCAACATTATGGTAGTTACAGGTACGGACAATCAAATACCAAATGTTTGATTTCCAGAATGTTTTGATTTGAAGTACAACTTTCAGGTCAATCTGAAGTACTGCTTGATTTCATATATATATATTTTTTTTCTTATATCCCCTAGCCCACATTGCCTTTGCAATGGGTTAGGTTGTCACAAAATAACTTCTGGATTTTTCTTTCTTTCTTTTTTTTTTGTGACCATCACTTAAAGCCTAGTTAAAATCTGATTGTGATAAATTCTTCCATGCACATTACCTAGCCTTGCTAACCTGTGGTGTTTTTTACACATATCATGTACATTTTATATAAGCACACCTTATAAACCCCTTGTCTTTCAGTCTCCCTGAACAATACTTCATTGGCCTACTTTACTGTGCCTTGACTTTGCAACGCATGAATGTTATCTCTCCAGCTAGATGACGAGTTTCTTGTGATATGGTCCGTATTTCTATGGGAAGAGAGAGATGAAACAAAAGTGCTTCTAAATCTAAATAATGAAAATGGCCACATTCTGTATAACTGCTTAGTAAAAGTAGTTGTTGAAAAATTAATTGATAATTTATAAGAAGTATCCTCTGATGAACAGTAAATGAGAGATTTAAGACTGTTTAAATGCTATTTTTATCACATCACAACAAAGTCACTCATTTAGAAATTTTTGACTGGTTTTCTTCTGTACATAATTACATTTGAAGAATCTGTCAGGAACAAGCTTTAATTTCACTGCTTGCTTAAAGCTGTTTTCATATTCGGAGATTCTATGACATTTTTAACTGTTACGAAAACACTATTATATTTTATATAATCCATAAAAGATTTACTTTTTATTTTGTAAAATGAGATATAGAGAATGTTTACCTACCCAAGTCTTCCTTTGTTAATTTAATCTAAGACTAAGACTTAATTTTTTACTTTTTTAAAATAATCTTTTTAAACTTTTCATAGAAATGTGTGTGCACACTCATTTTACTTTTTTAAAATAATCTTTTTAGGCTTTTCATAGAAATGATCTCAAATACACACACAAGCTCACCCTCAAACCCACTGTAACCAAGACAAGTTTTCCTGCTCAAGGACAAGTTACTAAATTTAATGTAACATATTTAAATCATCAGTGAGGATAGTAGGGTAGAAATGAGGGCAAAGAGTACTGATCTAATATAAGTGACTTACATGATTACATATATTATTATACTGAAGGAGTTTAGCAAAATGGCACTTAGTAAATTCTTAAGAATAGTAGATTCAATTAATAGGGATCATAATATTAATTCTTAATTTTTTAAAAATTTTCAGTGCATAGTAACATGAATTTTATATTTTTATTACAAATGTTATATTTATATATTATATATTATAATATAAAGTATAATATAATATACTTATCATATTAATTATTATAATATAAAGTATTAATTATATTTTCTCTCCTTAATATGTATTTAGAAAAGATACTTTCTATTTAATGTTTGGGGCCCTTGTATATTTCAGAAAGTTTTTCTACTGTGAGCACACATAAAATATTTGCTGAAATAAAGATATTAAGCAGATTTTATTTTATTTTATTTTATTTTATGAGATCTGTAGTGGTTATCCAATATATTCCACTGTTTAATGATTTAGAGAATTCAGAAATCAAGTCATATGGTAATTCGTATATATTTGGGTGATTTTCTTTCTCAATTGTTTGTTATTTCTTTGTCATTAATGTTTGACAATTCAGGAAGATGTGTTGTGTAACATTTCTCAGAAAGTTTGCCTGGATACTTAATTTTTTAAATGATCTTCTTTAAGTTGAGGGAAAATATCTGTTAAAATAATTTTTTTTTTTTCATTCTCAAGCTGTCCCATTTTCTTTTAAGTTCTCTAATTAATAGATCAATTCCAAATCAATCCATTACGCATCTGAATATTCCTTCTTTATTTATTGGTTTACTCTCCACCTTTTCTCTTTGGTTTCTGGAAAATGTTGCTGTCTTGTCTTCCACTTTACTACCTAGTATTTCCATTTTCTCATCGTCATTGCTTTTTTTTTTCTTCATAACTTTTAATTTTATTATCTTTTTTGCCCTTGTCAATTCTTCATGAGGTCACATTATTATTATGGCTAGATCACACCAATTGATTAAATAAAAATCAAACTCTGGCTTTACTCAGGAGAAAGTATAATTTCTTTTATATAAGCCATATTCTTGTTAGCAAGGGAGGAGATACAAATAAATGAGCAAATTCAATTATTTAATTAGCTGAGCTGAGCAGTATTCAATCTCTTTTGAATAAAAAAAAAAAAAGTTCAGACTTGTGATGCTTCCATTCCTTCTCTCTGCTCCTCTCACTAAAGTGGTGCTGGGTGTGTGTGTATGTGGCTGGGGGAGGGTGTGTGGGGGAAGAAATGTGGAGTGGAATGCAACTGAGAAGACGTTATGCTAATATAAAAGTAAAACGTGTGGGTTTATGTCTCTGCCCTTGGCCGCCTCTATTCTGTGATAGGACAGTCCTTGACTCCTGGGCCTTTGCATCTGAAGTCAGTGTCTCTATACTCTTTCTGACCTTGGTTAAGGCATAGTAGTGACCTACACTTTGTTCTGTGATGAAGTCTGACTTTGAGTCTCAGTGGCTAGGGGGATTGAGGCACACTCTGGAGCTCTCTTCAAGGCTGCCTGTTTTTTCAAGAAGCACTCATTCTGGTCCACTCATTACCTACCTTCTCAACTAAGATGATGTCCATGTCTCATCAGAACGAATGGAGCCAACACGGATTTATTAATATCAAGCTCTCTCTTATGCTGAGAAAGAGAGTTGGAGTGTCTCTGTGCTATCCTAATTTGGTATATCCAGATCATGAATAATCTCCACAATTAGCTATACAGAATGCTTCACAATTTACATGTGTCTCAGCTTATTTTCTTTTTCTTTAAGTTTGCGTGTTTAGGGAATGTGTTACATACCTAATAGGTGCTGAGAATATTTATAGGTTACACCATTGGTCATCTGAACAATCCACAAAATAGGCATTATTTTCTCTTCTCTGCATGAGAGGAAAACACACAGTTATACATGGTCAGGAGAGCTGACAATGCACAAAGGTCTGTTTCACGTCAAGGATCATTACTCCCCAATTTTACTTTGCTGCCAATTAACTGTGCTAATAGTAAAAATATGGAGGTTCTTAAATTTTGAGAGTCATCAATTTTTCAATGTGCAAGGTCACTGATGCATATAATGTATACCTGACATCTCCCTTTGATATCGTTATGTTAATAAGTATGACTCAGTGGATGCATCATTAATAACACTTTGTGTAAGTCAGGTGCACTCAGGGAACAGTTAATGAGAGAAGCCACTTTCTAATTGTATCCTCATAAGACATTGTAAAGAAGTTAAGTCAAACCAGACTCTGGGAGAAATTATTTTCAAATAACACATCTGATAAGAGACAATTTTATTCTCAATATATCCCATATTTAGAATATGCAAAGAGCTCTCAAAATACAATAATAAAATTGTGCAATTATAAAAAAAAAAGAACTAAACACCCAACCCCAGAAAGTATACTGATAGAATATAAGAATATGAAAAAGTACTCAATGTCCATTCTGAAGGATGTCTTTTTGCTTTATTTGCTGTGTCCTTAGCAGTGCAGGAGCTTTTCAACTTCATTAAGTACCATTTTTTAATTTCTGTTGCTGCTGCAATGCACACTGAAATCTTTGTCAAAATCTTTCTCCAGTCTGACATCTAGAGTTTTCCTCACACTTCCTTCTAAGATTTTTATCATTTCATGTCTTAGTTTTAAATCTCTTATCCATCTTGAGTCAATTTTTCTAAGGAGTGAAAGGTGTGGATCAAGTTTCAGTCTTTTACATGTGATTGTCCAGTTCTCCCAGCATTATTTGTTGAATAGCAATTCTTTTCCCTACTATATGCTTTTGTTTGGTTTATCAAAGATCAGATGGTAAGTAGAGACTGATTTCATCTCTTGGTTTTCTATTGTTATATTTGTCTATGTATTTACTTTTGTGCCAATACCATGCTGTTTTGATTATTGTGGACTTGTAACATAACCAGGAGTCTGGTAGGGTGATCCTCTAACTTGTTTTCATTACTAAGAATAGCCTTCACTATATGCGTTTTTTTTCTGGTTCCATATAAAATGAAGTACTATTTTTTCTGATTGTTCAAAATATGATGTTGGTATTTTAATGGGGATTACATTGAATCTGTAGATTGATTTGGGTAGAATAGACATTTTGACATTGTTGATTCTTCCCAGCCAAGAGGCTGGTATGTTTTTCTGTTTGTTAGTGTCTTCTGCAATTCCTTTTCTTCGGGTTCCATAATTCTCTTTGAAAAGATAGTTCACCTCTTTTGTTAGGTATATTCCTAAGTATTTCATTTTCTTTGAAGCTACTGTGAAGGAAAATGTGTCTGTGATTTGTTTCCCAACTTGATTGTTATTGGCATATGACAAAGAATTCAGCGGCCATCCCAACAACAAAAATTAAAAATGGGACTTAATTAAGCTGAAAAACTTCTGCATAGCTAAGTTCACAACAAATAAAGCAAAAGGATAACTTTCACAATGGGGAAAGATATTTGCAGGGTATCAATTTGACAAAGGGTTGATAACTAGAATCTACAGAGAACTCAAATTAATCAACAGAAAAAGAGTAAACAATCCCATCTACCTTTAGGCAAAAGATATGAATAGAACCTTCTCTGACAAAGACAGATGAATGACTAACAAACACTTGAAAAAATGTTCCTTCCCCTGATCAATGGAGAAATGCAAATCAAAACCACTCAGAGATATCACCTAACCCTAGTGAGAATATCCCACATCACAAAGTCTCAAAGCTGCAGATGCTGGTGTGGCTGTGGAGAGAAGAGAACACTCTTACACTGATGGTGAGACTGCAAAATAATACAACGTTTTTGGAAGGAAGTATGGAGAATCCTCAAAGAACTTAAATTAGACCTCCCATTTGATCTTGCAATCCCACTACTAGGCATCTATCTGGAAGAAAAAAAAAAAAAAAAAAACTTTTCTAATAAGGACTTTTGTACTAGACTATTTATCGCAGTTCAATTTACAATCACAAAAATGTGGAAACAACCTTACTGCTCACCAATCCAGGAATGGATTAAAAAACTATAGTATATGCATACCATGGAATAGTATTCAGCCATTAAAAAACATGGAGACTTTATATCTTTTGTATTAACCTGAATGGAGATGGAACAGACTCTACTTAGTAAAGCATCACAAGAATGGAGAAGCGTGGATCTAATACACTCAATTTTAATATAAAGGCAGTAGATGATCTAATACAAGGAGTAGGGTAGGGAAATGAGGGATTGGGGAGAGGGAGGTGGGAAGAGGATGTTGGGTCATGGTATATGGCACCTGTCTTGGGGGGTAGGACACAATTAGATCTTACAGGGACTTTATCTTACAACTGCAATCAGTGTAATACAATTCTTTGTACCCTCAATGAATCCCAAACAATAAAAATAATAATAAAAAAAGTACTCAACATCATTAGTTAAATCCAAATTAAAACCACAATGAGATATCATTACATATTTATTAGAATGCCTTAAATTAATAAAACAGCACAGCCTTTTTGGAAATTACCTTGGCAGTTTCTTAAAATTGTGAAACAAAAGCCCATTATATGACTATGCCAATCTGTTGTAAGTATTTACCTTGAAGAAATAAAAGCATAGGCTCATGGGAAGATTTGTATATGAATGTTCACATCAGATTTATTTGTAATAGAACTAACAATAACCAAAATTTCTATTAATATATGAATTTAGGTATATCAATGCTTTGGAATATTACTGAATACTAAAAGGAAACAAAACAGTATATTCGACAACATAGGTAATTCTCAAAATAATCAGGCTGAGTGAATGAAGTCAAACAAAAGTAATAGTGCATACTATATGATCTCATGAAAATGAAATTCTAGAAATCACAAACTAATCTACAGAAACTAGAGATTAGTGAATGTTTGGAAAAGAAGGAGTAAAGGGGAGAAGGAGGAAGAGGAAGTTTAACAGTGGCATGAGGAAACTTGTGGGAGTGATGAATTTGTTCTTTATCTGAATTCTGTTGACAGTTTGATGGTGTTTACATATGGAAAATGGGTGAAATTGTACACTTTATATATGTAAAATATACATTATCTCAAAACTCATAAAAACTATTTAAAAATACTCATTATAGACAGTCTTTGATGAGTCAGTGACATGAGCAAAAATTTCTAAAGGGAACTCTTGGACATCAAATCTTAATTGTGGAAGAGTAGAATGTAAATTCTAAGTAGAAATGTTTTTAGATTCCATAAAAAATATATATATATATTTAATTTCTATTGACAAAAAGAAATGTAATTTTGCCTAGAGTTATATGTACAATTTTCTTTTCCTTATTTCCAATATAGAAATATTGTATATTTCTGTAGTATGTACAATTTTATTTTATTTTCTTATAGTCTTTTCACTGAAGAAAAAACTAAAGCTATGAAAACCAAGTCACAAAGGGCCAGCTGTCCTTTCTTATATATGAAATCTAATTCTTCTTAATAACACAGCATGATAACATTCTGAATATTCAAATGAAATGTTTATTAATTTTCAAAAAATGAATTTCTTAACTATGTTGAAAAAACATATTTTCATATAATTTCAAATTATATTGTATTACAATTTTCAGCTAGCTTGAATTTTCATAATTTTCATTAAAATATTTTCTTTATGGGAGGTACCCATATCTCAGTGGGTAGGGTGCTAGCCACATGCACAGACGCTAGAGTGGGTTTGAACCCAGCCTGGGCCAGCTAAACAACAATGACAACTGCAACAAAAAAAGCCAAGCATTGTGGCCAGTGTCTATAGTCCCAGCTACTTGGGAGGCTGAGGCAAGAGAATTGCTTAAGCCCAAGAGTTGGAGGTTGCTGTGAGCTGTGATGCGACAGCACTCTACCGAGAGTGACATAAGGAGACTCCGTCTTGAAAAAAAATTTTTTTTTTTTTTTTTTACATCTTATGAAAATGATGTTGACAAAAGAACAAAAAAAGATCACAGTTTATTACAAATGGATTTGTACTTCAATCTGTTCATTAATTAGGAGCAAAAAGGGGTAGAGTTAGAATTTCAGTTTGTGGACTTCACTACTTCACTTAAACATCGTACATATATATTCACAGATAGTTATATAAATCTAAACAGAAGAATAACTTTAGATCTGTATATATACTTTTAAAAGGCATTTATTCATTATAGGAATGTTTCATGACATCGTCAATAATTGCAAGGGTCTGTTGATGTGATATTCCCCAAAACAATCTCAAGGAGAGGAGAACAGAGATTTTAGAGACTTTTGATTTACCAATTTTACGTGTTTCTACAAACTTGGATTTAATCCAGAAGTGCAAATGAAGTGGTGTCCTAATTGACTTTCTGCCTGACTCCTCTTAGTCAGATACAAAGTCAGGCCGAGCTCGTGGTGTGCTCTGCCTTAGCCTAACTTTCTTGAGTAGTCCCTCTGGGGAATTTTTTTAGTTCTTCATTATGCCAAACTAATACATGCAATACAAAGTATATCTGTAATTATTAAAAGAGTAAAGCTTTCAAAGAGCCTTAGTGTATGACTTTTATCCTTTAAAATACATAAATTATGATTATGTATGTGCATATGTAGAATTCATAATTTAACATACAGTTTTTTTGTTACGGTACTAGAAATCTAAACAGAAATAGCAAAAGCCCATTAATTAGCCCACAGATTTTATTTTCTTTTTTTTTTTTCTTTTTTTTTTTATTATTAAATCATAGCTGCGTACATTGATATGATCATGGGGCATCATACACTAGCTTCATAGACCATTTGACACATTTTCATCCCAATAGTCAACATAGCCTTCCTGGCATTTTCCTAGTTACCGTGGCA
>CAUYPK010035782.1:0-44980 GCA_963574355.1 Loris lydekkerianus | reverse complement strand
TCCATTCAATACGATATTGGCTGTGGGTTTGCTGTAGATGGCCTCTATTAGTTTCAGAAATGTCCCTTCTATACCAATTTTCTTAAGTGTTCTGATCATGAAGTGATGCTGGATATTATCAAAAGCTTTTTCTACATCAATTGAAAGAATCATATGGTCCTTATTTTTAAGTTTGTTTATGTGCTGAATCACATTTATAGATTTACATATATTGAACCAGCTTTGAGACCCTGGGATAAATCCAACTTGGTCACGGTGTATAATTTTTTTGATGTGCTGTTGAATTCTGTTTGTTACAATCTTATTGTGTATTTTGGCATCCATATTTATTGGTGATATTAGTCTATAATTTTCTTTTCTTGTTGGGTCTTTCTCTGGTTTGGGGATCAAGGTGATGTTTACTTCGTAGAATGTGTTGGGTAGTATTCCTTCTTTTTCTATATTTTGGAAGAGGTTTAGTAGTATAGGTACTAATTTCTCTTTAAAGGTTTGGTAGAATTCTGACATAAAGCCATCTGGTCCTGAGCTTTTTCTTTTTAGGAAGATTTTGTATTGTTGATGGTATTTCAGAACTTGATATAGGTCTGTTCAACATTTCCACTTTGTTCTGGCTAAGTCTTGGTAGGTGGCATGCTTCTGGGTATTGGTTGATGTCTTTCAGATTTTCATATTTGTGAGAAGAGAGTTTCTTGTAGTATTTGTTAAGGATTTTTTGAATTTCTGAGGGGTGTGTTGTTATTTCATCATTACCATTTCTGATTGATGAAATTAGAGATTTGACTCTTTTTTTCCTGCTTAGGTTTGCCAAAGGGTTATCTATTTTATTGATCTTTTCAAAAACCAACTTCTGGATTTATTGATCTGTTGTATAATTCTTTTGTTTTCAATTTCATTTAGTTCTGCTCTGATTTTGGTTATTTCCTTTCTTATGCTGGGTTTGGGGTTGGAGTGTTCTTCCTTCTCCAGTTGCTTGAGATATTCCATTAGGTTATTAACTTCCTCTCTTTCCATTTTCTTGAGGAAGGCTTGCAGTGCTATAAATTTCCCTCTTAGGACTGCCTTTGGAGTATCTCAGAGGTTCTGGTAATTTGTGTCTTGATTGTTGTTTTGTTCCAAAAATTTGGTGATTTTTTTCTTAATCTAGTCTACAATCCATCTATCCTTCAGCATGAGGTTGTTTATCTTCCATGTTTTTGTATGGGCATGCAGGTTCTTAATGAGTTCAACTTTTATTCCATGATGCTCTGAAAAGATGCAAGGAATAATTTTTATTTTCTTAAATTTGCTGAGGTTAGATTTGTGGCCTAGGATGTGGTCTATTTTGAAGTATGTTCCATGGGCTGATGAGAAGAATGTGTGCTCAGTTTTGTTTGGATGAAATGTTCTGTAGATATCTGTTATGTCCTGATGTTGAATGGTTAAGCTTAAATCTAAAATTTCTTTGCTTAGCTTCATTTCAGAGCATCTATCTAGCACTGCTAAAGGGGTGTTAAAATCTCCAACTACTATGGAACTGGAGGAAATCAAGTTGCTCATTTCTGTTAGAGTTTCTCTTATAAATTGAGGTTGCGTTCTGGTTGGGTGCATAAATATTAATAATTGAAATTTCATCATATGAGTATTACCTTTAACAAATATGAAGTGTCCATCCTTATCCTTCCTTATTTCAGTTGGTTTAAAGCCTATTGCATCTACTACTGGATTGCAATGCCTGGTTTTTTCTGCTTTCCATTTGCCTAGAGTATAGATGACCATCTCTTCACCTTGAGTCTATATTTGTGTTTTAATGTAAGATGCGATTCTTGTATGCAGCAGATATGTGGCTTGTGTTTTTGTGTCTAGTCAGCCAGCCTGTGCCTCTTTAGAGGACAATTTAAACCCTTCACATTAATTGAGAATACTGACAAGCCTTTTGAGGGTCCAGTGGACATTTTTCATCCTTTTGCAATTGTGGAAGTTAGAATTTGATCAAAATTTTCTGGGTGGGTTTACTTATGTGGTGTAGGATTAGCCTGGTCTTTATGGAGGATAGGTCTGAGAATATCCTGTAGAGGTGGTTTAGTTATGGCAAATTTCTTCAACATGTCATTGAAATATTTAATTTCTTCATTGTAAATGAAACTCAGTCTAGCTGGGTACAGGATCCTGGTTTGAAAGTTATTTTATTTTAGAAAATTAAATGTCAATGACCATCCTCTTCTAGCTTGAAAGGTTTCAGCAGAGAGATCTGCAATTATTCCAATATTCTTGCCCTTGTAGGTGATGGTTTTCTTTGGTCTGGCTGCTTTTAGAATTTTCTCCTTCATATTAACTTTAGTGAAATTGATTATGATATATCTGGAGGATATCTTATTTGGATTGAGTCATGCTGGAATTCTGAAACTGTCTGCTATCTGAATTTCGGAATCTCTTGGCATGTCTGGAAAGTTATCCTCCATAATCTCATGGAGAAGAGACTCTGTGCCTTGTGAAGCCACTTCATCACTTTTGGGGATCCCTATAAGACGAATATTGGTTTTCTTCAAATTATCCCAGAGCTCTCTAAGGGAGTGATCTGTTTCTGCCCTTCATTTCTCTTCCTCTTTGAGAGTTTGGGAGCATTTGAAAGCTTTGTCTTCAATGTCAGAAATCTTTTCTTCTGCTTGCTCCAATCTGTTACTGAGAGAGTGTACTGTGTTTCTCAGATCTTTGAGGGCTGCAACTTCTTGTCTCAATGTGTCAAAATCTTTTGTCATTTTGTCTTTGAATTCATGGAATTCTTGAGATATCTTTTGGGTTACTGCTTGGAATTCTAATTTGATCTTATTTGCTATCCAGATTCTGAATTTGATTTCTGACATCTCAGCTATTTGTTTGTGCATGGGGTCTTGTGCTGTGTCTGCCCCATTGATCCTTGGGAGAGTTGATCTACTCTGATTATTCATATTGCCAGAGTCTTCTGTTGATTTTGCCTCATGATTGTTTTTCACCATTGCCTCTGGCTATCCTCAGAGTTGGGGAGGTGTCTCTCTAAGATTAGATCCCAGCGGGGATCACTCTATTTTTGCTGGATCTTTGTAGGGAGTGACCTTGTGTAGTTCCTCTGGGGCTGCCCCAGCCTCTGATTGTGGAAGCAGCTCCAGAGTGTGACACACCCGGATCCAGCAACAGGGTGGGAGGTGGTGCACATGGTTCTGGGAATGCCTGGAACCCAGTGACTTTGGCACAGAGAGCCCAAGGCTCCAGCAGTCTCTGGCCAGGCGAAGGGCTCTGCATAGAGGCAGGGAGGGCTCCTGAGGGTACGCAGCTACCAGAGTCCCTGGCCACACGAGCAGGCCATTGTGGATACAGGAGGGTACAGGAGGGAGGACGTAGGGTTGCACAGCTCCCGCAGTTCCTTGTCAGGGTATCCAGAGGCCTGGCGGGCATAGGTCGTGGGTCAGGGTTTGCAGTGCAGCTCTTATGGAGGTCCGGATGGCATCAAGTGCAGGAGTTTTAGGTTGCTATGACCTGTGATGCCATGGCACTCTACCCAAGGCAACAGCCTGAGGGTCCAGTGTGCCAAAACCGGTCTTACTCTGCCCCTGAGGGTTAAGGCTGTAAGGCAGCTCAATCCCTGCCTTTAGGTTGCTCAGTCACTAGGTTACTAGCTCCCGCCTGATCCTTGATCTGTGACCCTAATGGTGGAGCTTACCCAGGCAGTTCTCTCACAATAGCTCCCTGTGGCCCACAGCCAAACACCGTTAGCTCCGTCCAGCTTAGCGGCTCAGTCTGGGGCCCTAGATGATGTCCAAATTCTACGCAGTTCTGCTCAAGCGCTTCCCAGGGCAGTTCAACTGAGTGCCAAGTCCAAAAACACTGAAACAGTTCACAGGTAAGGCCTTTCTGGTTTGCAGTCTCAATGCTGCTTGCCTTGTACTTACAGTTGCCGGCGGGATTAGGTCGATCGAACACATGCAGCCACTTGCCAATTTTCCACTGTTTTTTTCCTCCTCTTGGGGTCCAGAAGTCCCTTGCCGACTCCCTGTATCCTCAAAGGGATGATTATAGTCAGATCCCACCAGCCAGAGATGCCTGGAGTCTTATCTCCCCCGATTCACCTTGCCCAGTTGCAGGGAAGCTGTTACTCGGCCTTCATCTTGCTTCACCCCTACCTGTGGTCTATTTGGAGAAACAGGATTGTTCACTTGATGATAAACTATGGAGGATGAAGAACACAAAACCCTCCATGAAGGGTACAGATAAAACAAATTCCAGGAACTGATTGGTTGTAGCCAGGTGCATAGTCAGGATGTCATTGTGTAGGACTTGGGGCTTGGCATGGGCCTCGAAGAGGGACATTTGTCCAGGTGGGGGACATTCCAAGTGGGATAAATAGAATGATCATGATCCTTGGGGCAGCAATATGCATTTGAGGATCTTGTTTGTTGTGGAAGTGTCCTTATCAAGGACTGCAGAGAGAGAGCCCAGCCCTTACTGACTGCCTTCCTCCTTGTCTCCCTGCCTGGTCCTTCGTGGGGGTTTTCCTGGGATCACCGTCTAGCAGAGCTAGTTGCACTTTTGTCCTTATCTCAGAGTCTGCTTCTGGGAAAATTCAGATTAGAATAGATTTTTTTTTTAAAACAGAAGACTCTCTTTTTAACTCCCAACAATGCCTTTAATAACCAAAAATAATGAATTCAGCTACAGGAAGATAGCATGAGTACCTGGAAGGCCTGCATAACATGTTTATCTTCTCTCCTCATATATAACTTCTGAAATGGTCAATTCAGGTATAGAGCAGAGCCATGCCAGAGCAAATTATACTTGAAATGTTGCCTCCACATATAATATCCTCATTTATATCTCTTTAAAACCTGGGAAGTAGATATTATTGTCATATTTTTCAACTGAAGATAATGATATACTATAAAGCCATGGAAGGTGGAGATTGTTATTTTATTTGCCCAGAGCCTGGCACATATAATTAAACCCTAAGACATATTTGCTTAATGAATGAACAAATGATATTTTAAAATTTTATTTATTTATTTTTTATTGTTGGGGATTCACTGAGGGTAAAGAGAATCAGGTTCCACTGATTGCATTGAACAAATGATATTTTAAGTAGCTTATTCAAGGTCAGAGCCAGCTTAGCCATCAAGCTAGGATTGCACTACATTGTGATACTCAAAGGAACAGTTATCTTCTATCGACCGCCCCCAGACAGCATTATAGTTTAACAAATACAATAAGTCCAAACAGATTTCTTCTTGATGTTTTCAGAAGAAATAAAAGCTAAAGTTTTATATTCTTTTTCCTGTATGTTATGAAATTCATAGGCAATTGAACAGAATTATAGTGGTATATTTATTGCATTTCAATGACAAACTATTTGCTGTGAGTTTTTAATTTAGGACATATTACATCTTGGTAAAAGATGTAGGCTCTTGTTGGGAGGGAGGGGAGAATCTGAATTTTAGAAATAAGAGGAAGAAGTAGCTTATCACAAAGCTTCACTGGCATGCAACAGCCCTAGTGGTTTTCCTAGCCTGTCGTTCCTGCCTCCTGGATGCGTGAGAAGCTGTCATCTGCCCAGTGTGAGTGGCTCTTCTCCGCCCATCATCTATCACTCAGACTGATGCACCTGATCAAAACTAAAAGGGTGACCCATGAATGATGGAATTTCGAGGCTGGCAATGGATGGCCTAAGAGAACGCAGAAGTCAGAGAACTAGAGGAAAGATGAGTTACCCTAGACAGTGATATGCAGCAGAAGAATGAGTATAATTCCCAAATCCACCATAATCAGCATGTTAGCAACCGGGAACAAATGCACTTCTAATATGAACATAGCTCACAAGGGAGTGTTAGGAGCAAGCTGAAATCTGGGGCTTTAAGCATGATGGGATTCCACTACCTGCCTGATGCAGGAAGTATTGAACATTCTGGCAGAATCCATGTTTTATTGATGTAGAGTTGTTGAATACACTGTGAGAATTTACACTTGCGAGCCCAAGGCTTACCCATAGAATACCTTGTTTTGGATTGGTGCATTGTTTTTGCTCAATGTGTGAAAACATTGCAAGTTGTTGGCAAAATGGAGCAAGTCATTGGCTGGATTGGGGAGAAAAACATATTTTCTGCAGCAAGGTCTGGCCTTCTGGCCTTCCACCTTCAATGATTCAGAACCCCTGGATAGGGTTTCTTTACCTTATGCTTCTCTTTGCTCATTCGCTTCTTCTGTTTTCTGGTGAGAGTCAGAATCACCATGCAGCTGACTATGTTCATCAGTATAACTCTACTATTCTAGGTGATTCTTGCCCTGGAAGATAAGAATTGCAAATAACATCATTGTTCATTCCAATGACTTCCTTCAAAATCCTTACATCTGCAATAGAGTACAGCACAAACCAGTCTATACCCCAGATTCTCTGAACTCTTTCCCTCAAAATTCTCGCCTAGCTGTACCCCACAATGCTAAATTATTATGTCATATCCCTGATTTCATCCTAATCAAGCTCTTCCCTCTCATCAAAAGGAACCATCTTAAGCCAGACTTTAAAATTTCAATCAGCAGGCTGACTTTGCCATTTACCCTTTGAGATATTACTGAGACTTTGTTGCTATTTTTCCTTGGTAGGTAAATAGCAAACTCAGTTTTGTCTTTCAACGGATTGTTTTGGTGACATTTTGGGGAGCCAGCATTTGACAGTGACATTTCTGTGCTGCATTCTTATTGTCTTTTTGCTTTGACTTCTTTTATCCCTTTCCTAATTCTGTATTTTTTTTTTTTTTTTTTTTTTTTTTGAGACAGAGTCTCACTTTGTTGCCCTGGGTAGAGTGATGTGGTGTCATAGCTCACAGCAACCTCAAACTCTGGGACTGAAGCAATCCTGTTGCCTCAGACTCCTGAGTAGCTAGGACTACAGATGCCTACCAAAATGCCCAGTTATTTTTAGAGATGGGTTCTTGCTCTTGTGCAGACTGGTCTCAAACTCCTGAGCTAAGCAATCCATCTGCCTTGGCCACCCAGAGTGCTAGGATTACAGGAGTGAGCCACTGAGCCTGGCCTACAATTCTGTATTTTAAACCCCAAATTCCTGAAGTGTAAGAGTTTGATAAGTTTTGATTAATTGCTATTGCTCCTGTTGGACAAAGCTGAAGTACTAACAGTTTCCTTAGGGACTGATGGTCAGTTCAGGAATTTATTGGTTTTGGGTCAGCTCCCACCTTTGATTCAAAACATACAGTGAGATAATAAGATTTCCTTCCTTCCTTCCTTCCTTCCTTCCTTCCTTCCTTCCTTCCTTCCTTCTTTCCTTCCTTTCTTCTCTCTTTCTCTCTTTTGGATTAATGTAAGGTACATACAATTAGGCTACATTGTTTTGCATTTCTAATGTAAAATCCAAGTTGTAGTTGAGTTCTTTACTCGGAAGATGTACCCTATACCCCTCCACTGTACCAATAAGTGGGAACTTACTGAACTCCCTTCCACCCTTCCCCACCCCCTTCTTGAATTTAATTGTGTTTTTCTTTGTTGTGGGCCTAAATCAAGAATCTGTGGAACTCACTGTGAGAGTCTCAGGAGCTCTGAGAAGGGAGTTAAGGGCACAGCAGGTGTGCTGAACAGGGATTCTGATAAAGCTTTATCAGAGGAGAGCACAGTGTAGGGACTGAGAACCAGGATGTGGCTTAAAGGTTGGGCCCCTTTTCATCTGTTTGTAAATAGCAATGGATGTAATCAGCACAGAACAGAGACTATCAGACATTTAAGAATCCCAGAAATTTGTTTGAGAAGTTCATGGTATCTATCAAGCTTGTACCAAGGATTGTTGCAAGGATTAAATAGGATAATATACAGGAGGTTATTTTTTAAACCTGTAAAGTGTCTTAACACAATAATTAAGTAAAATGAGGTGAAAGCTATGTTAATTAGTTTTATGTAACCATTCCAAATTGTATTAAAAAATCAACACATTGTACCCCACAAATGCATAAATATATTCATGATCTATGTGTATATGACTTAATAAAAGGAAAAAAGACCTTGTAAAGTATAAAATCATATCAGATATCATTAATTTATTCTCTCATTTAAGAAATAATTATCTAGTGCTTATGTCAGAAACTGTGCTAATCATGGTGTCATGGGGTGGAGAAGAGAATTCCTCTTTATTCTTTTCTGTATTATTCTAATCTTTAAAATAAACATATTAATTTTATTAGCATAAAATATATTAAAAAAACAAAAAACACAAAGGACATAGACTATTAGAATAAGCAGTTTGAGAACGTTATAGAATCTACCTTTATACAAACTTTTAAAATAAGATGGTTTAGCCTTTCCTGCAATGTGACCCTATAAATGAACAGAATGACCTGTTAATCTTAGGTTTCTATGAATCTCTTGGGTTTTATTTTTTGACTCTTCCTTCTTTGACTTTAATCTAAACAACAGACAGTAGGAGTCTGGATGAATTATTGAACGTTGAAACGCTAACATAATTTTTGGAGTTTCAGGTTGAAAGGGCTTCCATGTAGATCTCATTGAACTGTAGCTAATAGAAAATAGTAATATTCACTTTAATCAAAATTGAATGTAATTTGGCAAAGAATTGTAAGCCAGAGTAGCTTGACACAGATATCAATTCTCACTGAGCTCATCCACACTTTCATCTGCTCCAAGACTTGCAGCTGGATGGTAGAAATTTCTTTCATAGTTAGCTTAGTTCATTTCAATAAACAATTATCAAATACAATGAAAATTTTTGGAAAAAGAGGAGGGATTCAGGACATTACAAGTGACATTAAAATAACTAATGAGCATTGCTTCTGATAAAGCATTTTTGCGTTCTTATTTGCTTCAAAGAATGATACCCAATTATTAATTCTTAAGCCCATAAATCTTTTCCATTTTTGTTTTTCCTGCTTGATGCCCAAGTTTTCTTGGCTAGGACTGAAATAAACTGACTAAACTGATTCCACTTTTTATCTTCATATTGTATGGAACTAGTGGATCTGAATCCAAGTCACTTGAATAATGAAGGAGACCGAACATTTCTGATGAACACACATTGTACATAACCAGATATTTCTGACAAATAGAAAATAAACCAAACAAGCCAATGGGGGCCAGAGCAGTGAGTATCAGCTGTATTCCTGCCAAGCTGAAAGTATGCACAGTCACACAAGGTCAAAATCCTTGAGGAATAGACCACAACCTTTTAATATATTAACATTTGAAAAAGTTCTTGTTAGTTTCTTTTAATCCCCAGGATGCTCTCCCCATTCAGATTAAACCACAAGTATCATTTCCTCTGGAGGAAAGGAGTATTATGCCAAGAAAAAAAATAAGGAACTAATACCTAAGTGTGAGGTTCAAAATGGATTCTTGAGCCTGTTTACGATTTGAAAGGAAAAGTTTTGATTGCAAAAGACTGAAATTTGAATATCAAAGGCTAAGATTCTAAAGGACTCAGGGTGTAAGAGTTTCTCTAAGAACACACCAGATGAGGTGGAGAGCAGGTGGATGTCTGAGCATGTTCTCCCTGTGAAAGAGGACCTGGGGAGGAGAGGATGGAAGGTGGAAGGATGCCCTCCTACAGGACGGAGGAGAGGATGGAAGGTGGAAGGATGCCCTCCTTCAGGACGGAGGAGGGGAGGGAAGGTGGAAGGCATTATGTTATGAGTGTGTCCTCTACAGCCACTGCAGCATTATTCAAAATAACCAAGATGTGGAAACTACCCAAATGTCCATCCATAGATAAATGGATAAAGAAAATGTGACATAAACATACAATTGAATATTATTCAGTTTTAAGACACAAGGAAATCCTACCATTTATTAATTTGTTCAATAAGAATAAACATTGAGGACATTATCCTATGGGAATAAGCCAGTCACAGAAGAACAAATACTGTGTAAGTCCACTGATACCAGGAATCTAAAATAGTCAAACCCGTAGAAGCAGAGATTAGGATGGTGGTTGCCAGGGGCTGATGGGGAGCAGAAGATATGGAATTGGTTTTCAGTTGGGATGAAGTTTCAGTTATGCAAGGTAAGTTCTAGGTATCTGCTGTGCAACATGGTACCTAGAATCAGCAGCATGAGATTGCATGCTTTAATATATGTTAAGAGGATAGAGCCCATGTTAAGTGTTCTTGCTAAACAAACCACCTCTCCCTAAGCTCACAAAAGTACATAAAAGAATTTGGGGGGTTTAATGGATTATTAAATTAATGTATGTTTAGTACTTTGGTTGTGTGTATGTACATCCACAGGTAAATTGCACATAACCAGATATTATACACACATTGTACATAACCAGATATCGGTGTATACTCACATGTCCAAACTCATCAAGGTATATACGTTGAATACATGTGCAGTATTTTATAGATCAATTAAACCTCAATAAAGCAAAGACAATTAAATTTAGAAACCAATAAGGAGAGGGTAAAAGAGAAAGGGGACTCTCCACAGGAGCCACCAAAGCTTAGGAAGTATGGTGACCCCACAGGAATGTTCACATCTGGGGTTGAGGGAGAGGAGGGTGTTTATTATGTGTTAGTTTTTTTTATTGATATACTCGTATTTTCTTCTTTCCTAAAATATTATTTTCATCCTTTTTCTATTGTGCTATAATGTATATAAAGTAACATTTTCCACTTTAACCATTTTAAATACATGAGTCAGTGGCATTAATTAAGTTCAACATGTAGGGCAGCCATTACCATCATCGATTTTCTAAACTTACCATCACCCTAAATAGCATTTGTATCTATTAACAAATGCTTTGCTCTTGTGATTTTATTCCATTTCAAACACTGAGAGAAATGAGCAGGAACCAAGTTTTTATTGGTTAGGCCTTTCAGTGGATTTTCCCTGGAAACTGCAGCGATGCTGGGAGTTTAGTCCCTGAACACTCCAGTGATGCCGAGGCTCGGCCCCTTGTGTTGCTGCGCAGAGTCACTTGACATTGAGAGCAGATTCACACTAAGCATATGGTATATGTAGGCATTACTTATTCTTAACTTGTGGTTCCTGAGTTTGATTCAGGGGATCCATGAGCTCCCTGAAATTGTAATCAAAATTTTGCACACAGATGCATTTGTTTTGGAAGTGATTCTTTAGCTTTCCCCCCACCCCCTGGAAGAGTCAGTAATACTCCAAATGGTTAGAGTTCCCATTTTTTGAGGGTGACAGAGGCCCAGAATTCAGCTACTCCTTTGCTCTCTCTGGGCCATCCCTGCATGCTTCATTGTGTTTAAGGGGTCTTGAAAGAAATTCTGTTTCTAGTCTTCTCTCCCTGCCTCCCACCCCAGCACACACCACACCTTCCTACTTCTATTGATCCCCTGTACCCCTAAGCCTGAGGAATGGGAGTATGGGGAAAATACCTGGCTAGTACTTTTGGAGTATTGCTAAGAGAACAAATACGTTAGACAGGAGGTGCCGCAAGAACCAGGCTGAGTAGAGTTAACAGAAGGGATTTATTAAAACATCTGCAAGCTCATGGGCTCCCACCAAAATGACAGCCACCAGTTGGGTAAAGAAGTTCTTTTAAATGCAGTTGAGTCCCATTTAATAAACATTCCGGTGCCATTCAGAAGGTTGTATACGTGCAGGTCAGGAGGTGGTGGGCGTGCCAGCCATAACTCAGTAACTCCCAATGTGGTTTAAAAGACCAAAGGTCATCCTGGAGGCCTTGTGAAAAGTCAGAGTTATTATAGATCTTCTACAACCTGGAAGGAATGTTTAACAGAAGCAGAAAAAACCAGGAGAATCCTATTCTTACCTTAATGAATGTCCAGACCAGTGATTTTCAACTGGTGTGCTGCAGCACACAGGAGAGGACATCAGGTGTGCCATGAATATTTTTAAAGATCATTAATTAAATTATTTTCAAAGGGCTTTCACATGAAAGCTATAACCCAGTTACAACCTAAGAATAGGGGAAAGGGGGAAAGGGAGAAGAGGGAGGGGGAGGGGGGTGGAGGGAGGAGTATTGGTGGAATCACACCTACGGGGCATCTTACAAAGGTAAGGGTGAAACTCAGCAAATGTGAAATGTAAATGTCATGCCACGGTGACTGGGATAATGCCAGGAAGGCTATGTTGAATATTGGGATGAAAATGTGTCAAATGGTCTATGAAGCTAGTGTATGATGCCCCATGATCATATTAATGTATGCAGCTATGATTTAATAATAATAATAATAATAATAATAATAAAAATAAAAAGAAAAAAAAAGAAGTTCAAAGCATAGGAATTTTTTAAATCTTTTTTTTTTTTTTTCTCAACATAATTTAAGGGTGCAAGGGAAGTTTAGCTATTGGTTCGAGTGTGCCATGAGAGAAAAAAAGGTTGACAAACGTTGGTCTAGAGATGGATGGACCCATGAGAGGTAGTGACAGACTAACAAATCCTATTTGCTTAAGAATATGTAGACCCAGCTTGGCGCTTATAGCTCAGTGAGTAGGGCGCTGGCCACATACACCAAAGCTGGGTTGGAGTCTGGTCTGGACCTGCTAAACCACAGTGACAATGTAACAAAAAAAATAGCCTGGTGTTGTGATGGGCATCTGTAGCTCCAGCTGAGGCAAGAGAATCGCTTAAACCAATGGTTCTCAAACTTCCTAATGCCACCACCCTTTCATACAGTTCCTCATGTTGTGGTGACTCCCACCCATAAAATTATTTTCGTTGCTACTTAGTAACTAATCAGTAAACTAATAAACTAGTAAACTAGTAAACTAATAAAGTAACTAATCAGTAACTTTAGTCCTTTTCTAGAATAATATGAAAAAGTATGAACTTGTTTGCTTTCATGGTTAGCTGGTCCCTTTCCCAAATGTCTCCACCCTGCACCTGAGAATAAAATGTCAATGGGTGACGACAGATTTAACAGGGAGATGAGAGAGAGAGAGAGAGAGAGAGAGAGAGAGAGAGAGCGCGAGAGCGAGAGAGAAGGGGAGGGGAGGGGAGAGGAGCGGAGGGGAGGGGAGGGGGAGAGGAGATGAATAGAACAAAAGATGAGGGGAAGAGGTGTAGACAGGAGAAAGGAGGGAAGGCTTATGAATTAGCTCTTATTAATATTAACCTTTTTCCCTTATTGTTTTCTCCTAGAAGCTAAGAAGAATTTGGAGGCATCCCTATAGAAATGTATTTTTGTAAGTGCAGTAGATACTCTGACAGCAAAAATTTTGATACATATCCAAATATACACAATCAATCTGTATGCAGATCTTTTGAGATTCAGCCAATATTTTACGAAATGTTGTTTACTTCTTTTCAAATAATTAAGATAATGACCGTGCTCAATGAGCAGCTGAGACTGAGATCACAGAATATGAGACAAAACAAAATAATTAACATAAAGGGAGTAGAAATGGCACCTGGCACTTTGTAGGTGCTCAGCAAATAACGATTTGTTATTATTAATATTTTTGTAACAGTGCAACCCAACAAAACTTACAAAGAAATTAGCTGGACACAAATTACCAACACACAGAGATGTTCGTGCATATAATAATTGATTGTAAGTGATGAGTTCTCATAAATTCTTGTAATTAATATTATCTTTATTAAACCAGGCCTAGTTGCTCTTTTTTTTTTTCTGCTTTAAAGCTCTGTATCTTTATAATATACATCATTGTGTCTTCCTTAGCTGCAGTTTGTTCCCCTTTCCACATTTGTGATAATCCGGTTAGTAGAAGTCACAGAGGCCAGATAGGTCCCCTAGCAGGTGCCCCTTAGGCAAAGATCATCCCCTGGAGATCTTTTGAGGGGGGCTAGCCAGAATAGCCTCCCCCCAAAACTAGAATCTTGCTCTTTTCCTTTGGGTATTTCCCATCATAGCCCAATAGCCCTCAAATGGTTAGATACAGAAGAAAAGCTGTAGAGTTGGAGGTTGCCGTCCAGTTATTCCTAAAACCAGAATTCTATCCCTTAGAACAAGAAGGAAGAGGGTTTGTTCATTCTGACTAAAAGTTACTGATTTCAAGTGTTAAGATATCCCAGAAAAGCACATGTTTTCTGTAGGCTTCCAGTTGTGGTTCTCCAGACATTTAAGAGTGAATTCAGTTGAGGCTCACGGGTTCTATTAACAGAAGGAATCGTACAAAAGGTCTCTGTGACGTGCTATTTCCTTCATGGGTCAGGAATCGGCTCCACAGTGTGAGTAACCACTGGAACATTAGGCAGAATTCTCCAGAAGGTCTGTAATCCAGGGAATGGCATCTCAGAATGCAATTTTTGTTCACTGACCTTTATGAAAATGCAGACAGACACTGAAAATTGATGATATGAAAGTTGGAAAGTCATGGGTATGAGCATTGTCCTAATGGCACATTTAAAGCTTGAGGGAACTTTGAAGAAAAAATTTTTAAATGTGAATAGAAGCTACATTCGAAAGATAAGACACATCAGAGAATAATATGTTAGCTGTTTTATGGACCCTTTATGTTAATTTGGCAATCACTTTCTTTTGGTGAAGAGTCATAATGAACAAACTCTCTTCATCCTGTCCTAAGGGATAGTTCTGGTTTTTAGGAATAACTGGATCGGAACCTCCAACTCTACAGCTTTTCTTCTGTATTTAACCATTTGAGGGGTATTGGTCTATGATGGGAAATACCCAGTGGAAAAGAGCAGGATTCTAGTTTATGGCTCTGTCGCAAATTTCCTGCATGGTCGTAAGTCAGTTAATTGCCCTGACTCTCAGTCCTGTCTTTAAAATAGGATACTTGCATCCTATGCTCTCTAAGGTCCCTGCCTACTCTAAATTGCTGTTTCAACATGGTGATGACTAAAAGTTCCTTTATAACTACATGTAACTTTGTTCTTTCTTGTTCTTGTAATGGACAAATCTTTGGCAGAGTTTTGTTCCAAAGGAGATGCTACCTTTTCCACAGATGTTGCAATTGGTCACTTGTTTGGGGACTAATCCATTCCTGTCCAATTATTTTAATGCCAAATGGAAGGCTGAGGCCACATTAAATCTAAGCTGTTGAAAGAGAGCAAGGTCAATGTGACTAGATGCTCTTTGCAACATCCTACAAACGCCAGTGTGATAAATGATTTGCTTGGTAGAATATTGATTGAGTTCTTTTGCATAGCCTTTGATTTTCACATTTTCTCTCATAATGTGTTATGGATTTCAAATTGTTAGAAATAAGCCCCACTAATTCCTTCCTTTGTTTCTTCCATTTATCTCGAATCTCTCTGCTTCTCTCTCCCTCTCTCTCTTCCTTCCTTCCTCACCCCATCCTCTCCTTCCCCCGTCCTGACAGCAGCCTCTTGCCTGGCAGCTCTGTTCCCAGGCTTACCCCTTCTGATCCAGTCTCCACAGCACCCACACCGGGCCATGCATATTGGGTCGCTCATTCTCATTCCATCATTTGGAGGCATCCTATCACACAGGAATAAATCTCAACATCCAAGACTGTGGCTATGGTGAACACTGTGATGTCCTGCCTATTGGCTTCTGGGGGTGCCGTCAGGAGCTGCTCTAGCAGTCAGCCTCTGCAGGGAGGCACCAGCTGCAGGGAGCCACCTCATCCAAGGTCACATCCTCCTCAGGGTGGTCTGCATCCATCCAATGACTGCTCATTGCAGGAGTATGAAGGCGGGGCTGTCTGTGTCCTACTCAGGGCTACTCTGAATGGCAGTTCTAGCTCTAGAACTCCACATGGGGTGGCTGTAGCTGCCATGTGGGCCTGCATCTCAGCTCACGTCCTGCTCTGCCCCATCTTTCTCACTTCCTTCCCTTGTTCTACAGGTGCTGATCCAAAGGGCACTGTTCAATAAACATACTGCAAACTAAACTCCATCCCAGGACTCAAACTGTGACCATGGCAATATAATGCCGCGTTTATCTGGTCCTCAAATACTTCTGCTCTGTCGGGTGCCGCGGGTCCCCTGGCATGTGGCTCTGTAGTCTACCTGCAGTTCTTGGCAGGTCTCAGCATATATGTGCCTAATGTTTTTTTGTCTTGGAAGCTCTTCTCCGATTCTAACTCTTGCTTCTCTGTTAATTTTCAGCTTGAAGGTTACCTCCTCAGAGAAGCCTTCCCTAACCCCACCCTCACACCATCACTAACCTAACAATATAAATAAGATTCTTTCTCCTGTTCTTTCATATAGTATCCCATTTATTTTTTCATCTATAAGATGGTTAACAATTTGTGATTCTATATTTGCTTATTGATTATTTATTCACACATTTAAGCTTGTCTTTCTCCACTAGACAATAAGCTTCACAAGGGGGGCATTCTCAGATGCTCTGTTCACCAGTTCATACCCACTGTGTGCTTATCATTTAGCCCAGTTCTTGACCCCTGCTTAATGTTCAATAAATGAGGACTGAATGAATGGACTGGAGAATGCTTACAGGAATGCCTGTTTGGTTTTTTTTGTTTGTTTGTTTGTTTTGTTTTAGTCTTCTGGCTGCATCTCCTGGAGGTCACTATTCCAGGACCTAGACTCATTTAAAGACTGGGAAGAGATATGCTGGGGCATGGTCATCAATGGATAACCAACCCACAGTAGCCAGGAGCCCAGCTGAGTCTTGTAAAGGTCCCTTTTATATCTAGCTAGCAGAACCACCTTGGCTCCAGGCCCATTGCTGCCATGCCACCTCCTGACTTCCTGCTTCAGTCACCCCTTCTTTGTATAGCAGACTGTTCCAGAGTCCTGTCCACAATCCCTTTATGCTTTGTATCCACACATTGCCTACCTGACCAAATCTGGGTTTGCTACTACCACTGTATTAATCCCGGTAAAGACACCCATTTCCCTGTACCTTCATAGCCCTTTGGGGATACCCTCTCACTGTATGTGCTCTCACAGCCTGTTAAACACAGGATCTGGGTCAAACCCATTATTTAGCATTTAGCTAGTAGCAGACAGAGCTGAGAATCCTTTACAGGGATTACTGCATTCAGTTCTCTGTCAAGTCCACTCCTTGTATGGAATACTTACTCCAATATGTTCACTTTATGGCATTACCCAAATGTAAGAAGTGACATTGGGATTCAGACCCATATGATCTGAGTGTAGGACCAGTCTCTTGAAACTCCACTGTATTGGACTGTGATGGGACAACTTGCTCCTCGGAGACCCCACAGCAGTGCTTTATTTCCCAGTAAACAGAGCTCGTTCAAATTCAGCTTTGGTTTCTTTCTTCCTTTGTTTAAATTAAAAAGAAACTTTGAAAAAAAGGAATAAGGATGACTTAGAACTTAGAGAAATCAGTCCCATTGTGTCATTGTCTTCTTATTAATTGTGTTTTTGACGTCTTTTCTTTCATGGTGGTGGTCGTGGAGGAGAAGGTACATGGTCGTTGTTGGCCATTTTCACTTCCACCCTCCTCTCTACAGACGATGAGAGCATCAGGGAAGAAGGACCCATTGGTTTTAATATGCTGGGCAGGAACAGACTGAACAAAACGACTTTTTAAAAGTCACCCTTTGTTCTCTATCTTGTGGATTAACTTTTGTTACATTATGGAAAAACAGCATATGCTCATAAAAATTGATACATAGAAATGCTACCAATATATTTAACAATATGTCAGGTTTACTTATAAGAAATGTGCATGGTTGTGTTAGTTTTACATATTTCCTATAATGCAAGAGGTGATACGCTTATTTTTCTTAACATGGTTGAAATTTTACATTTGACTTTCCAATATGAAATTATGTGTTCTAAATTAGATATTCAAAATCGAATTAAATAAAATAAAAAATCATTATATACTTGCTCTATGAATTATAAAAATTAAAAGAATAAAAGTGAAACTTTTTTACCTACCAGGTTGGTAAAAATTTTACTAATTTTTAAATAAAAATATTGATAATATCTATTGTCAGGTAGGTATTGATTAGCATGTAAGAGAAAAGTGTTCTTTTACACTTTGGGTAAGAGTAATCCAGTACCAGCTTTTCAAGGTAATTTAGCATCATCCCTGAAAGTTGATTTAGCAATTCCATTTTTAGGAGTCTACCTTCTGGAAATATTCAGCCATGTGCACAGCAAATCACCACAGTATAATTTTAAATAGTATAAAATTAGAAATAACCATCAATGGGTAAAGGGTAAAAATTATGGGTGTAATTAAGGTATGATTATCAACACTGTAGATCCTATAGAGATGTTAAAAAAATTAGGAAGTTCTAAATGTATTGACAGAAAATATATTTAAGACATACGAATGATTAAAAAGGCAAGCTGCAAAAGTAAATATAGTATTATCCTGCTTTTGTTAAGAAACATAATATTAATGACATGTATATATGTAGAGGGGTCATTAGTATTTTCCCCTGGGGAGGAGAATTTGTGGTGAGGAAATGTTTTTCTTCTCTTTCCCTTTTCTTGTTGGAGTCTCACTCTGTCTTCCAGACTGGAGTGTGTACTGGCAGCATCATACCTACTGCAACCTCAAACTCCTAGGCTCAAGCCATCCTCCTGCCTCAGCCTCCGGAGTAGCTGAGACTACAGGCACCCGCCATGATGCTCAGCTAAGTTTTCTGTTTTTATTTTTATATTTTTTGTTACAGGTTAATTTGAAGGTACAAATAGGTTACAATGTTTGTACTTGTTAGGTAAAGTCCCTTTTATCTTATTGTGTCCCACTCTTAAGAGGTGTGCCATGTACTCTAACATTGTGCCCATTAAATGGGAGCCCATCCTGCCCCTCCATCCTCCCTTCTGTCCCCTTCCTCATTCCCCCTCCTCTAATTTTTCTATTTTTAGTAGAGATGAGGCCTCACTTCTGCTCAGGCGGGTCTCAAACTCCTAAGCTCAAGTGATTCTTCCTCCTGGGCCTCCCAGAGTGTTAGGATTATAGGTGTGAGCCACTGCACTGTGCCCAGCCCACATTCACAGTTTTTGTTCTTCTTGTTTTAATTTTTAGAGTTTTATTGGGGACTTTTTTTTTTTTTTTCAGACTAATTTGAGGGTACAAACAACCAGGTCACAGTATTTGAATTTCTTAGTAGAGTCCCTCTTGTAGTTGTGTCCTGCACACAACCAGTGTGCCATATACCCTTATATTGTTTACTTTTTATTATTTTTATTTTTTTGGCAGTTTTTTGGCTGGGGCCAGGTTAGAACCTGCCACCTCCGGTATATGGGCTCGGCATCCTACTCCTTTGAGCCACAGGCACCGCCCTACCCTTATATTGTGCCTGTTAAGTGGGAGCACACCAATCTCCCTCCTCCCATCTCCTACCTTCCTTATGCCTCCTCCCCCCAACTTGAAATGAATTGAGTTTTTCTCCTATGTGGGGGTGTATTTTTCTATACATTTCTGTATCATTTAGATTTTGAATACTGACTATCCACACGTGAATTGACTTTGTAACTTTAAAACAGAAATAAAAAAATTATAACTACAAATCTATACATTTTTGGTTGGATTAAAATTATAGATTTCTACTCTGAGCTCTGCATGGGCTGCATGTAACATTTATGCTACATTATTTCGTTTTGCTTTTTTTTGCAGTTTTTGGCTGAAACTGGGTTTGACCAACCACCACCTCCGGCATATGGGGCCGGCACCTACTCTTTCAGCCACCGGGGCTGCCCTATGCTACATTATTAAAATACTATTGGGATGTGACCTTAGGGTATATTTTGTTACAAGGAACAGAACCTCATTAAAAAAGCATGAGAAGAATTAAGGGAGTTTATTGAAAGGATGTAAGAGAATATTAGGAAACTCATACAATTTGGCCTGGAGGGAACAGGCAACTTCAGAAGCTACTCCCTCCCTCTCTCTCTTCAGGGCTCCAGGTCTTTGGCACCCACTTCTCTTGTAAATCTGCACAGTTCTCCTCCAGGGACTGGTCTCCTTTAATGTTTTGGTTAGTTGTTAGTTTTTAATCATCTTTAGATCTATAAATGTATGGGTCCTCTACCATCTTAGGCTGACGAAATTCTAGAAAATACTTTTGTCTCAGTTTACTTCGTTTAATATTTTATTTTTTAATTTTGAAATTAATCACCAACTATTAATAGTATTTAAAAGTTAATCCGTAAATAGTCACTAGTTTTGGTTCAGTTCCCACTACTAAAGTAGCCAAGTTTTATATACATATCCCTGATTAGGCAGAATTTTGTGGGCAATGAATGACAGAGTATGAGGCAAAGTTAATGGATATATTATTTTGACAAACGTTGAGTTTGAACATACAGGAATCACTGAAAGTGAAATGCTCTGAGCTAGTGTTAAATAAGTATTTACTCAGCATTTTTATATACCATTACTAACTTATGAAGATTAAAGTTGACTTACACTTCTATTAATCCTCATCAGAACATCATCTGTAAGCCCATCTCACAGGACAGGGATTTATGAAAGGAACTAATTGCCAGTTGAACAATGTTGTCAAATGTTTGTTACCTTAACCTAGCAATTGCACTCTTCAATACAGGGACTCCTCACTTTGCAGGGAGTGAAGGACATAAAAATGACCATGTAAGCTGAAACTGTGCAAAATCTTCTTGATAAGCAATGTGAAAATTGTGATGGTTCGGTAATCTGTAGAAATTTTTGTTAGACATTAAAATCTCTCTTCCTGACACATTTGAATAGGGAAATGAATACAGTCCTAACACTGAGATGTATTTAGTAATTTAAGACATTAGCAACATTAAGAATTAAAGTGTTTCATTTCCTTGTAAAAAATTTGTCAAATGTGGCTTAAATAATAATTACCTTCTTGTATACCATATGGAACAAGCATCTTTTATTTGCCTCAGTGAAATTGTCATACTCTTTTCTAAGTTTGGATCAGCTTTCAATATTTTCTCCATTGTGCTTTCAACATTGTAAATATTTCAGAGTTCATTTACTGTGAGATTTTTTTTTACCCCAACGTTACTTCCTCTTCAACATCTTCATGCTTTTCATCACAATCACTTTTGTCACTTAAGTAAGGAATGTAGCCCTCACTAAGCTCTTCTGGCTACAGAAATGGTGGCAGTGCCAACATTTCCACAATTAACTACATTTTTTCTATAACTCCATTTATATTCAATTTGGTCACCTCTAGACTTATTCTTTTTGCAACTTTCATCTTTGTTGGCCAATTATCTTTCAATTATTCTTCTTATAAAATGTCATGTGGATTTATCACCAGAAGACAAGGAAGCAACACAACTATAGGCTTTGCTGTCTGTGTGTGAACTGAACAACAGATGTGCAGTAATCAAGACTTTGGAAGAAGAGACATGATGGGTCTTTAAGCCTGATGTCCATTGGTTATTTACATAATAACTTGGGGACTGATGGGCCACTGGCAGAGTTTGGATTGCATGCAATTGCTCACAGGTCATACACAGGGGGAACTAAAATTTGAACTATGTTGTTGGGGAACTGGTGTTATTTACCCTCTGGTAGCTGAAATTTGTGCACATTAGTATTATATAAGATGAGGATTGCTTGTATATGCTCAATAGAAATGCATATATGTATTCAGGAAGACATACACAAGAATGTTTCTAGTAGTGCCATTCACAATATTGACAAATTGGAAACAATCTAAATGCCCATCAGAGGTAGAATGGATAAAAAAATTATGGTTTAATCATAAAATAGAAAACAATATAGCAATGAGATTGAACATATACAAGTACATGGAGTAATATGGATGAATCTCACATACAAAATATTTTTTATCTGAAAAAGCTGAACAAGCATTTTAAAAAGTTAAATATGAATATATCATACAGCCCATTGAGTCCATCCTAGACATCTATCCAAGGGAAATGAAAGCATATGTTTACCAAAGACTTGCATGTGAATGTCCATATCAGAATTATTCACAATAGATAGAAAGTAGGAACAATAAAAATTTCTGTCAACTAATGAATGGGTATGTAGAATATGGTGTGTCTACATAAGGGAATAGTACTCAGTCACAAAAATGAGCTAACTATTGGTATATGCTAAAACATGAGCATAGTGCTGTGTAAAAAACCCCAAGAAACCAAAAAGACTATGTATTGTGAAATTCCCTGTATATGTATAAAGTATTTAGAAAGGGCAAATCTACATAGATGAAATCAGATTAGTGGTTGCCTGGTACGTGGGTAGAAACAGATTAAAAGCAAATTGTTATGAGGGATCTTTTGGGGGCAATGGAAATGCTCCAAAACTGGGAAGTAGTGATGGCTGCACAGCTCTGCAAATTTATAAAACATATTTGAATTGTCTGCTAAAAATGGGTAAGATTTAATAACCTGTAAATGACACATCAATAAAGTTACTTTAAAAAATAAAGGAAGTAAAAATTAAAAAAATAAAAATAAAAAAGCTAAATAATATAATTCCATTTACATAAAGTTCAAAAAATCAGGAAAAAGAAAAACTAACCTATGGTTTCAGAGCTCAGGACAGTGATGTCATTGACAGAGATAGTGATTAGAAGCAGGTGTGGCCAGGCTGGAGCGCTGGTAGTATTTGTCCTTGATCCGAGGTACTGGTTACACAGATAATTTTATTTGTGACAAATGCCCAATACTTAGGATTTGTGTTCTTTTCTATATATGTGTTGTATTTCAATAAAACTTTTACCAAAAAGGTAACATGTTTCTAACAATAACTCAAGGATCAAAGTTTTTGATAGATACATTCTTTTGGTATAAATTATGCTGGATTCTGTGAATCCCCTAGAATAATCTCAGCAGTACTCACTTCTCTTCTTGATTTGGGATAGTAAAAGATGGAATTATTATAACAATGATGAAATGGTTCATAACTCTGGGGAGAGAAGGGGAATGCGTTATACCTTTTAACATCATTTGTCACTGGGACACCTTTAAAAAGGGAAGGGAGGTGCTCCAGAGGATGGAGTGCAAAATCATGCATCCAGCAGGCAGTTCCCCACAATTTTCAGGGCCAGCACCTGATACATCATCTATCCCAGCTCAAGCCCGTGTCTGGTCTTGAACTCACCAACCAGACCATGGGCACTACAAGCCTGTGTATCTAGCAGAATTGAGTTAACTCCACAGAATGGCATGAACAAGTTCTTAAGACAAGCACTTAGAGAATGGGCTTCTGAGATAAGGGGGCAGGTTATACTTGATTTCACAATATTTATATAGCATTCATTTCTTGACTAATTAATTAATTACTTAATTAATCCAGGAAGTTGTATTACCTAGTTACCAGTAATTATTGAGAATGGCACTATGTTAGGCCTTTCCATTTCTTCTCTCTTTCTTATTTTTGTCCTTTTGTTTTCTGAGACACGGTCTCACTCTGTCACCCAGGCTAGAGTGCAATGACATCATCATAGCTCACTGCAATCTCAATCTTTCTACACTCAAGTTATCCTTTTGCCTTAACCTCCCTCGTACCTGGGACTACAGGTGTGTGCCACCATACTCAGCTAATTTTTGTATTTTCTTTATAGAGATGGGGGTCTTGCTCTTGCTCAGGCCGGTCTCAAAACTCCTAGATTCAAGTGATCCTCCTGCCTACTCAGCCTCCCCAAATGCTGGGGTTACAAGTGTGAACTTCTACACATGGTCCTGTTTCTTGGTTGAAAATAATTTTAACCAAGATTTATGAATGCATGTAGTTCAAAGAGTCAAATCATTCTACAAGGTTGGTTTTAAGCATCAGTAGTGCTCTGACCACCACCTTCAGTTCCTCCTCCTCCTCAGAAGCATTCACATTCAACGCTACAACTGATTCCTTTGGTATTTGCTGTCATATTTGTAAATCACATGTTTATACCATCATCTTCTGTTTTCTCAGCTTTTAATGTGTATCCGTCTGCTGACACTGCTGTAACAAAATACCATAGACTGAGTAGTTTAAGCAACAATATTTATTTCTCAGTTTTGGAGGCTGTAAAGTCCAGATTCAGGTGCCAGCCAGTTTAATTCCTGGTGAGAGCCCTCTTCCTGGCTAGCAGATGGCTATTTTCTTGCTGGATTCTCAATGGCAGAGAGAGAGAGAGAGATGAGAGAGAAGGTGAAAAGGAGAGAGAGAGAGGAACAGAGGGAGGGAGTAAGCTCTCTGATGTTTGTTCTTATAAAGCTCATAAGGACACTAATGTCATCAGATCAAGGTCCCACCCTCATGACTCAATATAAGCCTAATTACTTCCCAGAGGCCTCTCCTCTAAATACCATCACAGAGCTAGAGTTTCAAGGCATGAATTTGGGGTGGGGAGACACAGTTCAGTCCACAGAAGACACTATCTATTGACTTCCAATTGAGAAAATGAAGATTTTGCATTTCCTCAACTTCACACACAGTCACACCTTCCATCCTCCATCTCTCCATGCGGTTGTACAATAGTATCAGTAAGGTCAGGTAAAACAAGAACCTGGCAACATCACATTCCTTGAAATACAGTTGACTCCCAAATCTATCCTTTCCAGGTCTACTGGTTGTCCTGCTCCCACAATCCCACACAATGTTGGGACAATGTTAATTTGGGTCCCCAGGCCTTCACATACCCGGTCCTGCTACCTAGAAGACCTTTCCTCCTCTTCTCACCTGGCTTTCTTCATTGTTTAAAGTCTTTTCAGTTCTATCTCATCCAGCAGTGCTTCCTTTATTCCTGCCTTTGGTTCCACCCAAAGTCTTCTCCCATTGTTCTGTAACTAAACTTTATTTCTGCAACTATCATTCCAAGCTGAAATTACATGTGCAAGAGTGTCTCTGCCTCAGGACTGTAAGCTCCCCAAAGAAAGAAGCTTTGCTTTTTGTCTGCGCCATCCCAAGTACCAGCAGTATGCTTAGTAAGCAAGAAGCATTCTATACGTGTTTATTTATTGATAACAAGCAAGTCTGGAGCTTTTACTCAGTCGTGCCTTTAGGTTTTGATTTTCTTAAAATCTGAGATACCTTTGATTTAATGGTACTAAAATTGTTTCCCACAGTTTAATGGTTCTCTAAATTCACAACAAAATTTGCAGGCCAAGCACAATTCACCAAGGCTCTAATATCCTATAGACAGGAGTCTCTGCCACACTTGATTTATTTCTTAATGGATATGTTTCTTGCTCTAAAGTGTGACTGCTCTCTTGCCTATTAGACTTGTACCAAATCAATAAAAGAGAATTAGGGGAATGGGCAAATAATCCTACTAGTAGTTATAGCACTGTTTCATGATAAGAAAACAAGACTGGAAGGTGAATGGCTGGATGAACTTAAAGTGCAAGAGATTCTTACTCTTTAGTTACCTTAAAAATGTAGTCGGATGTGTCAAATGTTCTATAAAACTAGTGTATGGTGCCCCATGATCACATCAATGTACACAGCTATGATTTAATAAAAAAAATTTAAAAAAATGTAGTCGGTAACCCTCAGGTCATAATAATATTTTTTAAAAGATGTAATTTTGTGCTTGTTTCATCACCTCTCTAAGACCCTAAAGCTTTTTATATCATAAAGTTATCTATCTACTCACATGTGAAACTTAATTTATTCATTTGGTAAATTAAGGGAAATCATTTATTTTTGAGCAGTTTTACTTAGGATATTAGCTACTAAAGTTTATAATATATAGAAGAACTCAATAGATTTTTCTTGGAATTTCATAAATTCTGCAAACTTCTTTACAAATGCTGACTCTATAAGTGATGTTTCTGGCTGCTCTCAGCCCAGTGATCCCCCCAGTGTGTTCAACACAAGCCTTGGTGCCTTCAAAAATAAAGTAAAAAAGAATCTCAACTTTTCTACAGCATTATTCATTTTCACTTAAATCCAAATAAACAAAAATTGGTTGCTTCTTTAATAAAACTGGAATACTGTCATTTCGTGAGTTAAGACAGAATTCTAAATCAAAAAGCTCAATTTCTACACTTTTAAAACAGATAATGGCTTTAAATGTGTTATTTTATAGCTGATGTCTATATTATATAAAGCCCAGGGCCTTGCTACTCAACAGATGCTTGTTATGAAATCCCCATTTGGTATATGTGAAGAAAAAAAGATGTTGCTTGAAAGGTGTCAAAAAAAAAAAAAAATCCACCATATTAAAATTATTGTGGCTGAGTTTGTCAGTTTTACTCTCTCTAGTTATTCCCTTTTTTAATTCCTATAATAGAAACCTAAGGTAGACCTATGTCTGTCCAACTGAAACACCTATGCTGTTACAATTAATATAGATGAGATACATGATGTACAGTTCCTTGCTCATAATGCCCTTGGTATAGTCTTTTGTTCCAATGTTGGGTACCTTAGGCCTCGGGGCGGGCCTCCGAAAGCAGAATCATTCTCTGGGACTTTCTTCTGCTCTCCTTTCACCTGTTCCTTTCTCTCCCCAAGACAGGAAACTTCCCCAGCCTTGGAGCCAGCCACAAAGAAACATTCTAACCTATCTGGTCTGGTTATAGATCAACCGACCCTTATTTCAGAAGGGGTCCTGCCCCATAACCTGGCGGAAGTGATGCTGCAGAGAGGAACGTGACCAGACAGACCTTGCTAGGTTTCCCCACTCAGCCTGTTATCTAATAGTGTGAGATCATACCCTTTTTGTCCAATCACATTTTGACATGGTTGTCAATCATGCCTATCTAGTGAAGTCACCACTCCATAAAAGGCCCAAGAAGACAGGGTTTGGGCAGCTTCGGTGGCTGAATATGGAAAGGCTGACAGAAAGGTGAAGAAGAACTCTTCCACATGCCGGGGGAGGCACACCCCAACTCCCTCAGGATAGAAACTCCAAGGCTCAAGACCCTTCCCAGCCTCACCCTGTGCGTCTCTTCATCTGGCTGTTATTTGTATCCTCTAAGCTATCTAAACTATCCTTTTTTTGTTTGTTTGTTTTGTTTCAGGTTAAGGTAAGGGTACAAACAACCAGGTTACAATGCTTGCCTTTGTTAGGTTGTTGTGTCCCGCACCCAAGAGGTGTGCTGTATACCCTTATGTTGTGCCCATTAATAGGGAGCACACCAATACCCCTCCTGCCTCCTTTCTACCCCCTTTCTGGTTCCACCCCCAACTTAAATTGAATTGAGTTTTTCTTTTATGTAGAAGTGTATTAGATCATCTACTTGGCTTCAAATTAGTATTGAGCACATTGGATACTCGCTTTTCCATTCTTGTGATACTTTACTAAGAAGATTGTGTTTCAACTCCAGGTTAATACAAAAGATGTAAAGTCACCATCTGAGTAGTATTCCATGGTGTGTGTGTGTATATATATTATATATATACTACAGTTTGTTAATCCATTCCTGGTTGACAGGCATTTAGATTGTTTCCACATCTTGGCGATTGTAAATTGGGCTGTGACAAACAATCTAGTGTAAATGTCTTTATGATAAAAGAATTTTTTTCTTCTGGGTAGATGCCAGCCTCTTTGGAAAGAAGTATGGAGAATCCTCAGAGAACTCAAATTAGATTTCCCATTTGATCCCACAAACTATCCTTTGTAATAAACCAGTCAACATAAGTAACTGTTGCCCTGAGTTCTGTGAGCCACAATAGCAAATTAATCAAACTCAAAGAAAAGGTTAGGGGAGCCCAAACTTAAAGCCAGTTAGTTAGTTGGATGTTCCAGACGTACAGACTTGGGACTAAAGGGAAGGAGGAGCACTCTTGAAGGACTGAACCCTCAACCTGTGGTTTCCAGGGTTATCTCTAGGAAGATAGTGTCAGATCTGAGTTGAACAGGAGGACATCTAACTGGTGATCTGCTGCAGAATTGCTTGCTTGGTGTGTTGGGTGAACTCCCCACATCTGAATCACTTTCAGTGAGCTATGACACCAGGGCACTCTACTGGGGGCAACAAAGTGAAACTCTGTCTCAAAAGAAAAAAAAAAGAACTGGGAAAGAGGGCTCTCATTGTTCAAGAATATGGAAGAATCAGAAAAATATAACCAGTAAGTAAAAAGAACTGACCCATAAAACCCAGGAATAATAATCAACAAAATCAATAGTGGACAACATTGAGATGACCCAGATGTTAAAATGATCAGAAAAAGCCTTAAAGCAGCTGTAATAACCGTACTCCATGAAGGTATCATGAATGCTGTTATAATGGATGCATAGAAGTAGAAATTATATAAAAGAAACAAATGGAAATTTTGGAACTGAAAAATAGTATCTAAATGTTTGAACAATACTACTAATCAATTTGGCATAATTAATACTTACAGAAGATATCAGGAAGTAGCCACAAAATACACATTATTTTAAAGTGTGCAGGAAACATTCACCGAGATAGATATCTTGGGCCATAAAACAAACTTTAACAAATTAAAGAATTGAAATCATATGAAATATGTCCTCTAGCCATAATGAAGTTTTATTAAAAACCAATAACTGAAAGACATCTAGGAAATCATCAGATATCTGGAAATTAAATAACTGACTCCTAAATAATTAATAGGTCAAAAATAATGTCACAAGGAAATTAGGATGTATTCTGAATAAAGAGAAAAGGGGAATAGAACATATTGAAATTTGTGAGGAAGGGGTGCAAAACAGCCAACTAGAAACATTGTTTGTCAGATCCTCCCAAATAGTGGAATGCATTTCAGGTGAGAAAGCGTAGCACAAGGGAAATATTGTGGGAAAGGGGCCAGAACCTACCATTACCGGAGATCCCACAAGAAGGAACAGTGAAGCAGAATAAGAAGGAGCAAAATTTTGGCAGAAACCCCTACAAAGGTTCTGGTGGGACTGTTTAGTTCTGGTTCTGCTCACACCTGTGGTGGTCTGCCAGCTCCCAGTGTATTAGATAGAGCCCTTCTGGCCTGATGGATCCAGACACACTGCCTGGCAGCCTGAGAGCTTCTTGGGAGCAGAGTACCAAGCTGCAGCCCCATGGAGGGTTGCTTCCCTTCACCACTGACCCAAGTTGAGACAGCAGGTGCCACATTGCCCATGCACATGCCAGGTTTACCTCTATCCAACCAGGGAAGTCACAGCCCCTCAGTCTGCCTGTCACTGGATCCCACATGAACACTCCCCAGCAGCCTCTTCATGACAACATGAAGGAACAGGGAGACAAAGGAGAGTAGCATATTCCCAGAGTTCTGGCCCACAGTGGGGGGTTGACCCAACAGGGCTGGGAGGTGATGTGAATACTTTTTAACAGAAGGCTGAATGCACCTGCTTCTGCATCAGACAGCCCCTGCCTGGCTCCTGATCCAGAGTTGTCTGTTCCCCTCCCAGTGGAGATGCTCCCCACAATTTGAGGCCTACTCCTCCTTCCCTCCCCCACCCCACTACCCCAGAGGCAGCCATGCCTAAAAGGCTATTTCTGTGCAAGACTGGCAAGTGTTCCACAGGGCACCTCTGAGCCAGGGAATCTGGGAGTGGCTGCCTTGCCTCTGACAGAATGCCTATCACACTCAGGCTACCATGGAGATTGGGGTTCACTTCCTTTTTGCTAAAAAGAAGCAGTGGGCACTTTTATGGGCCTTCTGTCAGGGAGGGTAAGGTTGGCAGTGCCTCCCTGGGTGCAAGCTGCCTATCTCCTCCGGGAGGAGCCCCCCTCCCTGAAGGCGGGTCCTTACACAGCCACACCTCCCCTGCTGGAGCACTTGAACCATAGCCCACACCTAGTCTAGTAGCCCTACACTCAGACTGAGCCGCTGCTGCATCTCTGCGACAGCTGGGCCAGGGTGGGAATGGGGAATCTGGGTGCCTTTGTGTCCCCAAAGGATAGAGAGCACTGTCATTGCCCAGAGAGGGAAGTGTGAGTGGCTTGTGTGTCCCATAGCTGCTGCCTCTGCTGCTATTGTCAAGAGGGGCCCTCCTGTCACAGGCTTACGGTTCATCTGCCCTCCTCCTGACTCAACATTCTCCTGGAGCAGGGGAGCTCCCTAGCACTCAGTCACAGCCAGCTCCTGAGTCAGGGAGGCTTGAGAGCCAATTTAGTCTTGGTCTGGTCCCCCTCCTATGCCATATAGGGGCTGGGAACTGGGGATTACCTAACTGCTCCCCCACTGCAGGCGCCTAAACACTCTCCAAGGGATCTGAAGTCCAGTCACCACAAATTGCAGCAACATCACAGTGAGTACCTGCCTCACAAGCTGAAAGGCAGCGTACCTCTCCCTCTCTACACTGAGCAGCAGAGAACGTGTTACCTGCTTTGACCTAAGGGAAAAGGCTGCAGAGGAGAAAGGATCAGCACAACAACTGTGGCAATATGAAAAAGCAGGCTGTGTCAAGATCACCAAGTATCACACTGGCTCTCCAGCAATGGATTCCAATCAAAACAAATTTTTTTTAAAATGTTGAATATGGAGTTCAAATATGAATCACATGTAAGCTCAATGAGAAAATTGAAAACTAACACAACCCCCCTCAAAATATAACTTAAGATATGAATGAAAAATTCATTCAAGAGATACATAGGTAAAAAATAACAAAACTTCCGGAAATGAAAGACTCAGGGAAGTACAAAATACAGTAGAAAGTTTTTAACAACAGACTAAACAAAGCAGAATAAAGAATTTCTGAGCTTGTTGACAAGGCTTTTGAATTGATTCAGTCAACAATGAAGAAAAGAATCAAGAAGAAATGAACAAAGGTCTTTGAGAACTATGGGACTGCGTAAGGTGACGGAACATAAGAATAATTGACATCACTGAGAGAGAAGAAGAAAAAGCAAAAACCACGGAAAGTCCACTTGAAGGGAGTAATGGAGGAAAGCTTCCCTGGTCTTGCTAGAGACTTAGACATCTAGATACAAGAAGGAATAGAAGGTCATCAAAATCCTGAAGATACATCACAAACAGGATATCTCCAAGGGACATAATCACTGGAGTGGCAAAGCCAAAGCCAAAGCTTTGAGGGTTTATCAGTCAGGAATTGCCTCCTGGAAGCAGGCTGCTCAGAGGTCTCTGCTTAGATGGAATGGCCTTCATACACGTCCATTTAATCACTGACTGTGTTACTTTAAATTGTCTGTTTGTTTCCCCTAAACCAGACTGGAAGTGCTGGATTGCACCCTGTATCCATTTGATTCCAAAGTGTGTTTGGTAAGACGTTATGTTTTAAAATGTGGTTTTGTAGATACACGCTTTTTGGAATGATGAGTAAACAAGTTTCTTTACTGCAGGGTTTCTCAGAAACTTTCATATGTTTATTTATTCTACCAATATTTATTGCCCTAGGCCAGCCACCATTCTGGGCACTTTCAGTTGAAAGCATTAAGAAAAAGAACTTACCTTTTTTTGTGGTGTCACAGCTCACAGCAACCTCTCCTGGGCTCAAGTGATCCCCTTGCCTCAGCCTCCTGAGTAGCTGGAACTACAGGACCCGCCAAAACAGCGGCTATTTTTAGAGGCGGGGTCTCGCTCTTGCTCAGCCTGGTCTGGAACTCATGAGCTCAGGCAATCCACCCCACCTGCCTCAGACTCCCAGAGTGCTAGGACTATAGGCATGAGCCACTGTGCCTGGCCCAACAAGATTTCTTAACAGATTGCATGTAGTTATAAGAGAAAAGGGCGAGTGTCAAGGATTGCTCCAAGGATTATCAGGTTGAGCAAAGAGAAGAATAATGTCACTATTAACTGAGATGAGGAGAACTGGGAAGGGATAGGGTTGTTGGAGGAAAACTTGAGTTTTGAGGTAGCCACCTGGGCAGTAGGTCCAGTTGAGAACTGATCCCTGGGAGTGTTGTTGATGTGTTTATATAGATTGTGAAAATCCAAGAGAATATATGGTAGGTACCTTTCTTAAATTTATGCCATTACAGAACTTATTCTTTATCTTAAGAATCTAGTGTTTTGAGAAGTGCACTTTACAAATAAACATAATTGAAAGAGGCTAAACCAGAAGAAGGTGTGAAGAGAGCACACCAGAGAAATAGGCTACCACAAACCAGCTCAGTCATTACCAGCGTTCACATATGCTATGATTTTCAACAAGACCCTACCTGGAGGGCACAAATTAGGACATATTTAAGTTATTGTCCATTTTGATAAATTGTAAAGTGATAAATATTAGAAAGTAATATGAATAATTTTAAACAAACATATGAGAATTCAGTATTTAAAGGAGTATACTTTTTCTGAAGTTGTCCTTTCAAATGGCTAAATACTTATTCTAATGACACTACAATTGGTCAAAATCTGTATATAAATCATATTTGGACTATCCTTCATAGACATAGTGCTTTGAGAATCCTTTATGGTGGACATAATTCTTAAATCCTTACAGATGGCAAAGTGTCTTTTGAGAGTAAAATTTTCATTCAGAGTCAAGTTAGATATAAGCTGTTGAATAAATTGAAAAACATTTTATAGTTAAACATGAGTCTGGTCTATGAAGACTGAGTTTCCTAATAGCTTTCAGAGTCATTGCAAAGAAATAATTAAAAGAAATGTTTAAATAATAGCAATAGGAATAATTATTTTCCCATAGTGTCTACCTTTGTTTAGATACATAGCTTTGCTATTGACTCTTTATATCTTAGTCACATATTGAAAGTCAAATGAATGATTCTAATTACCTTTAATATGAAAGAACGTGGTAAAGAGGTGAAATAAGATCCCCCTATACTGACTCCCACCAGCTATACGCTCCCTACCTCTCTTTATTCTAAAGTTGGCATATAGGTTGGGATACAAAAATGGCATAGAATATTCAAATTATCTTGATTATTATAAGCTGGATTTGAGCTGATTCTTGCCTGATGATCTAGCTAGTAGAAAGAAGTGGGGTAAGAATTTCTGTGTCCTTACAGAAGGATGAGGGTAGAAAAAATGAGCTTGCCTCTAAGATCTATTTTAGACCAAGAAATTAATATACCAAATGGACCTGGCCTGGTTTACTGTTTTCCAATCAGATGAAAACATGTCTGTGAATTTCTGATGTCAAGCCAGCTGCTCTGTACTCATTTTGGTTGATTAAAATGCTCTCAGTAGAGATTCTCTTCAGAATTGATCACTCTGCTTTTGCCTGCTGGGAAATGGGAACTGCCAGGGCTTCTTAAGTTGAATGAAGAAATTATTCCATCTCAGCAAGCCTCCCTCATATCCAAGGTTTTCAAATTTGTCAAGGGTTGAGAGCTTTTCTGCTTTGTTTCCCATGTCAAGGAACTCAAATCCATGCTTCAAGGGTGTTGCTCTGGCCATGCCAGAAAGTAACAAAGGGGACTCCAATTAAATACAACTGCATCAATTTAGGAATTTGCTTGAACATCTAGAGATACTTCACACAGATGAAGTTGTGGGAAACAGAAAACTTTATCAGCTCTGTCTTTTTGTCTTGCCTGTTCTTTCGACAAAAGTGTAAGAGGATTTTATTGGATCACTTCTGCCAAAAAATGAGCAGTGGCTTTTATCACTGAAGTAGACACACATTCTGGATACGGCTATGGATTTACCTTCTCTGCTTACCTTGTGGACCTAAAGAAAACATTATTCACCATTATAGGATCTCACATGGTAGTTCTTTCCATCAAGGAACTCATTTGATAGAAAAGGGAGTGAGGATATGAGTCTGGTCTATGAAGACTGAGTTTCCTAATAGCTTTCAGAGTCATTGCAAAGAAAGAATTAAAAGAAATGTTTAAATATGACAGCAAATGAGAGAATTGCTGTCTCTCCTCTTTACCTCTCAAGCAAGCAAATCTTTTCAAGTGATTGTTGAGTAGTAGTAAAAATAGTAAAGAGTGATACTCATGTAGCCCAAAGAACTTACAATCTTTAGTGTAACCTAACGGGCTTAGTTAAGTACAGCAGTGAAAATGGAATAAAGATTGATATACCAACTTGTTAGTAGACTGAAACAAAGAGAAATGAAACAAGCCTGATCAAAAAAATTCATATGATATTGTTGAATTTAATTCATTTACTCTGACTTCCAATATACTCTTCTCCCACATTTTTTTCTTCCTTTCTTCCTCCCTTCCAACTTCTTTCCTTCCTTCTTTTGGCTTGTTTCTTACCCTAAAACAGGGAGATTCTTCAGTGTTCTATATTCTTCCCTTACCAAACTGGGTAACCTTTTTCACTTTTACGGTTTCACACACCTCTTATTATAATGCCTCCATTGCTCTCCAAAGCATATTCTGTCTCCTAAGTTTCAAACACAAATGCCTGAGTTTTTCTAGATACATCCCCATGTATGTCCATGTCTTAGTTCATTTGCATTGCTATAAATACCCAAGGTTGGGTAATTTATAAAGAGAAGTTTATTTGGCAGCTATTCTTCTAGAAGACTGGGCATCTGGTGAAAGCCTCAGGCTGCTTCCACTCACATTGTAAGGTGAAGGGGAGCCAGCATGTGCACAGATCATATGGCAGAGAGGAAGCAAGACAGACACAGAGGTGCAAGGCTCTTTTTAACAATTAGCTCTTTTGGTAACTAACGAGTTATAACTCAACCTCTGGTGGAAGGGATTAATCTGTTCACGAGGGACCTGCCTCCATTAACCAAACACCTCCCATTAGGCCCCACTTCCAACATTGGGGAGCCAATTTCAACATGAGGTTTGGAGGGATGAACATCTAAACTGTAGCAATCCCAGAGGTACTTCATACTTAATATATCAAAAATATTTATTTTATTTCCCATAAAACTTACTTCTTTCATTGGTTTACTCTCAGCCTCACCACATCATGGTAAAAGTTACTGTGTCTTGTGTATGTCCCTCAATATTATTAATCTAATGTGCTTACAGCAACTTCAGATTTTCAATATCTGCACCTCCATCCTTGGGTACTTTATCCAGAAACCCTGAAAACTTTCCTCCAGATGTGCCAGAGTAGACAGCTTGAACCAGTGATTGATGGTATTTGATAGATATACAAATGCCTCAGCTTCCTTGCTACTTAAGTGATATAAATCTGAGTGATATAAATTTTACATCATTTCCCAAATTTCTCTTCTCCTTGACCCCTCCCTTCCTTCATGGAATTAAACATCAGTCTTCCATGATGGAAGTTGTTTACAAAATGCACCCTTTCTTGGCTGCCTCCTTCTTTCTTCCAAACCAGTCTTCCCTGCACCTCCAATTTTGATTTGCTTTTGAATCCTTTTTTTCAATGTCTCCCTCTAGGGACATTCAAATCAAGATGGTTTATGCCCAGAATAATTCTAATGAGCAAATCCTCAAGATAGGATTCTGTAAGGATTCTGATAGGATTATTCATTGGACAAAAAGGAGCCAGCTCTGGATGTAAGTAAGATTAGTTCTTGCCCACTGAAGCATAACAATCACTAAGATTCTCGTCAATGGTGAGTTAGGATGAAATACGGTCAGAGGGGATAAACTGCCACATGCATTCTCTCCAGCATTTGAGAGATACCTATATGTGATAATATTAATTATAAAGGCTGTGGTAGTTATATTGTTTGTTCTTAAGTGTTTTGATGTGCTGAAAGAAGAAAATGTCAGGCTAAATTGTTTCAGGGCAAGATATTAAAGCAAAAAAGAGCTTCAAGGCAAGATTTAAAGAGCCTATCACCTCTTATAGATGGAAAGTAGTTCAGGCTGAAAATTATTGCCAGGATCTGACAATGAGCAGGTCTTCAACAGAGCTTAAGTCAGAGCTTAACAGAAGGAATAGAACCCTTCTTTTAAGAACAAAAATGGTAAAATTCATGTAGATGCCCTTGAGAATCTTGGAGCCCCAAATTCTCCTCTGAGAACATCCTGGGCTTCCTGGAAACAGCCCATTTTCCACTGGTAGAGGATAGTAGAATCCCCTTGCCTATAAAACATGCAGTCTTCACAGGAGGTAGCTGTTTCTTAAGTTAATACTTAGCCTTTTATAGATTTGCATCTACCTTCCCTTGTGACTTCCAGATCATCTGCTCTCCCCGTCCTCACTAGAGCGTTCAAAGGCAAGATGAAAGATGGAGTACTGGCCCAAGTCCATGTCACACAGTTGCAACTGATTTATGGACACACTCCATTGTCAATTCCTCATTCCCTGAGTGTATAATCAAGAAGTATGTACTTAGCAGCTGGCAGAACCTTTATATTGATTCATTGACCTATTGCACTGACCTATAAGAGCAATTATGATGAGAAAAATCTAGAACCTTCTGAGGACTTTCCCCCATCCTAGACAAGTTAGTAAATTAGAAGTAAGGCCACATTCTAAGTGGAATGTCAGAGATTAATAAGATCATCTAAGACATGAAAGATGCAGGTATGGTGGTTTTCAGCATACCTTTGTTTAATTCACCATTATAACCCTTGCAATAAGATTACAGCCAGTAACTATGAACTACTATAAACCTTACCAATGATAACTCCAATGGCAATTTCTGTGTTAGATACAGTATCTCTGCTAGAATAAATAAATTGACACAATCTTTCGACATGCAGCTATTAATCTGGTGAATGTCTTTTCTTTAATCTGCATTGGGAGGAAGGGTCCCTTTGAATGAACACTTTTCAGATTTTTTCCCCAGGGCTATATTAACTCTTCTGCTCTCTGTTGCAACATAAATCCAAAGGTTCTTTGATGAGCTGGACATTCCACATAACATCACACTGGTTAACCATATTGGTGACATCATGTTAATTAAATCTGGGAAGCAGTATATGGCAAGTACTCTGGTTGCCTTAATATGTCACATGTGTGACACATCATAGAAAATAAATTCTACAAAGATTTAAGAGTCTGCCACATTGATAGTTTCTATGGGTCCAATAAAGTGGGGCATGGCCAGGCATCCCTTCCTAAGTAAAAGAAAAGTCATTGCATGTTTCATTTCCTTCATAGAAAAATCAATGTCTATTATCAAGCTCTTAGTAGGCTTCTTTGGATTTTGACACAGGACGTACCATTTGTCAGATAACTTTGAAGGCTATCAGTTTTGAGTGGGTCTCCTCAAAAAAGAGAGGACTCTAAAATAGGTTCAAACAGCCTATTGATCACATCCCATGGTACTACAGGTAACTATGATAGGACAGTGTGGAGTCTCTAGAAAGACATAGTAGGATATTTGTAGCACAAATTCTTAGGGTTTTTTCAAGGCCATGTCATATGCATTCCAGAAATTAGTCACCATTCTAAAATAAGCTCCTGGCATAATACCTGGCTCCAGTGGAAATTAAAGCACATGACCATGGGACATCAAGTGACTTTGTCACCAGAGATGCATATTGTGATGTGCTAACTTCAGTGGGCCATGGGGTACCCAGATATTTGGTAAAACATTATTTGTGGTTGTCTTTAAGGATGTTTCCTTATGAGATAACTGATCTCCAAACTAGTCACCCTTGCCTCCTAAACTTCTAGTTTGATTTTGTTGTTGTTGTTGTTGTTTTTTGTTTGTTTGTTTGCTTGTTTCCTTCTATTGAGGACACTTTTCCTCTAGCAGGAAGCCACATTGTCTTAAGTAAGCCCCAATTGTACCACTTCTATTTCCCAGAAGACTTTCTTGCATCTTTTGTCCTGCTAGATTTTGAGAGTATAGACCACTTTCAACTTGGCTATTTAGCTACACTGAGCCTGAGCAGTTTGTAGTCACTGCTTCTTACCTAGGAGGTTTCTCAGGGATGGATTTCTATTGGTGTTTTATCATATAAGGACACATGCCAAGTTCTCTAAGTTTCTTCTTGAACCTGTATCATTATTCTTGAAGTGAGAAAAGCCCTTCTCCTTTCTTGTAGTAAAGGGAGAGATGTGTTCACAGCATACCCGCATTTCTTAGCAAGGAATTTCTCTTCCTGAACTCTTTAACTTCAACCCTTTGATAGTCTTGAAGTGCCTCTTAGGGTAAGCACTCCAAAACAAGAGTTCCTTTGCATGTCTGTGTAGGTAATCTAGTATTTCACTTTGGCAAATGTGGGTGATTTTTACCTGTGATTTTGTGTCTCCACCCCCAGTTTTTGAGCTCTTATGTCAAAGCTGTGTCAGAAAGAGTACCTTATTAACATCCTGGGACATCGTTTTTCTTTATTAATGTGTATATCTTTTCATTAATTATTTATTAAGCCCCTGCTCTTCGCAGTAGCTGCTAGTGATGCAAGGACAAAGAGGACAGAATTTCTGACCTGAAATAGTACAGAGTTCAACAAATTGTCTGTTGAGGACAGGCAGGTAAAGATCTCTTTTCTAACTTTCTGCTACTTAGCAGGGCAGAGCCTGTCCTGAGAGATGACTTCTGTCTTTGCATTCTGCCTTTGGAGCTTCTGTCCTTTGTTCTGTGCTCCTCTTAAGGAAATCCCAAATGCAATCTGAAGGCAATCAGTGGCCTCAACACTTACCCTATTTAATGTCTCAGGTGGGTGTTAGATAGTTAGAACTGATAATTCCAGTGTATCAATGTTGTCGTTCTTATCTCTCAGAATCTTTGGGGTAGTGGACATGGCATTGGTATTTATTAATTGCTCCCCAATAGAATTTAAAATGCAGCTCAATTCATAATAGCCAAGTCATGGAAGAAGCCCAAGTGCCCATCGACCCATGAATGGATTAATAAATTGTGGCATATGTATACCATGGAATACTATGCAGCCTTAAAAAAAAATGGAGACTTTACCTCTTTTATGTTTACATGGAGAGACCTGGAACATATTCTCCTGAGTGAAGTACCTCAAGAATGGAGGAAAAAGTATCCAATGTACTCAGTACTTCTATGAAACCATCTTACATTTACTCACACTTTCTTATGAAAGATAGAACACAACTATAGCCCAGGATGAAGGAGAGAAATGGAGTGGGAAGGGTGGGAAAGGGAAGGTTTGATAGAGGGAGGGTAAAAGGCGGGACCACACCTATGGAGCATATTGCAAGGGTACAAGTCAAATCTGTCAAGTGTAGAACATAAATGTCTTAGCACAATAATCAAGTAAATGAGACGAAAGCTATGTTGATTGCTTTGATGTAAACATGTCAGATTGTATAAAAAAGTCAACACATTGTAATCCATATATACATAAATGTATTCATGATCTATGTGTATATGACTTAATAAAAAAAAAATGTAGCCAAGGTTAAGGCTTATCTATGAATCACCCACACACCTACATATATATATGCACACACACATCATTGAAATTAAAGTTCTGCTCAAGGAATCTAATCTAGCTTCTATGATAATTAGGAGAAATATCAATTATGCAAATCCACAGAGAAAACGGAAATCAAGCTTCAGGCAGCATTACTTCATTGGTTCACATAATTTACATTTATCTCCTGTCGGTCCAAAGGTAGAAATACTTGATTTTGCAAATGTCACAAAAGGAAATATAAGATCAATACCACTCACAAAGACATGAAAACATATACTAAAAATCAATACTGTTTTACAGACGTGGAGCACCATTATTGCTTCCTCAGATAAAATTTATGATTATGTTTCTATTTCATATTTTTATTGCAGAGTAAATTTGCTGAAAAGACTATAGTGAAAAAATGATATTCAGGCTTAAGATATAAAACTTGCTTAAAAATCTTATGAGTGGCTTCATAAGATTATAAAATCTCTTAGCTAGCATGTCCCTTCATAATTCTAATTTCTCCTAATGCTGTTTTAATATGACCTTAAGGGTCAATTGCATTTTTAATAAGCCATGGAAACTCAGGACTCATGAGTGTTTTCTGTAATAACCATATTAATGCAAGTGCCTGACACTGTCTATTGATCTCTCCTTTTATGATGTTTTAGAACCTGTTTCTTATACATTCCTATAACAATGTTTTTGTCTAAGAGAGACCATATATACAACAATGATGCCATAAGATTGCAATGGAAGAGTCACAGCTGCCATAATGTTGTAGCACCAGACACATTACCTTTTCTATGCTTATAGACATTTAGATACTCAGATACCATTGTGTTACAGCTGCCCACTGTACTCAGTACAGTAACTAGCTGTACAGGTTTGTAGCCCAGGAGAAATAGGCTGTACCATACAGTGTAGGTGTGTGGTGGGTAATACCATCAGGCTTTGTGTAATTACATTCTATTATGTTTACATAACTACTAAATTGCCTACTGAAGCCTTTCTCAGAATGTATCCCTGTCATTAAACAACATGTGACTTTATTTTTTGCTTTGTTATTTGTTATATTTATGTTTTTAAATACCTCTTGCCTTCCTGTACACATTTATTTATCCATTCCTCAAACATGTATAGGGTGTTTGCACACATATTAGAGATACAAAGGTGAAGAGGATATGCCTTTTCTTGCTATAACACCACTTTGCACACATCTCTATCAGAGCTGAATCCACAGGGGCTATACAAATGAATGTATTTAATTCCAGGCACTCTGTCTCATGTCTCTTTGAAGACTCACCCCTAATATTTGTGGATTGGGGCAAGAATATAAATGGAATCCCATAAAAATGTATCTAAATATATAAAAATACATATTAAGCTATCACAACTGTAAATAATATATGTTTTCTCTTTCTACCTTGCAAATATACTTTCATAATGACAAAATTGATGAATATATGTTAAGTTACACTTGTAAAGACAGTAGGTATCAAAGATGACGGAATTTAATTATTTTTTGCATAGGACTAGGTTTTCTGTCAATGGGCTGGTGCTGTTTTGTAATAAAAACACATGAGTAATAAAAAACACATAATTCATAAGTTATTGTCTATTCTATTAATTTATTTTTTTTGCTTTCATCTGAGTAAAATCATTATGTTGTTGCAATCAAGACTTCTAGTAATTTGTGTTCTATTAAGAGGAATTAAAGGAAAAAAATTAAAGGTAAAAACAAAGTATAATTAGAATGTTTTTATAAAAAATAGTATATTTAAGATAAATACAAAATAAAAGCATATTTTGTTTTCACAATGTTATTAATTTGAAATTGTAAAATCTGATTCATAAATATCAGAATTTTAAATGTAATTTTTTTTAAACCTGGAATTCAATGTTTCAAAATTTTAATTACATAACATTAAATATTTTAAACAAACCATTTTAATTTTAGCTCAAGATCCATCTATCTGCAATGTATAAAATTAGTATAAATCCCCAAACATATTACATTTGGTTCATCATATATGAAAACTTGAAAATAATATTAAATTATTTAATATTACAAAATCCTTCTCAACTATTATATTCAACTGTTGCAAATATTCTTATTAGTGAGTATCTATGAAACAACTTATTGAAATATAGAGAGAAGTAAGAAATGAACACTTAGCATTATTGGGTTGCAAAAACCTACTGTGACCATACTACGTGGGAAAAAAGAATCCAGCGGCTAATTTGTGCTAAGTGCTCTGTGCTCTACACCCCTGTCCTTCCCCATCATTAGCAGTGGCACAGCCCACAATCCTGTTTAGCACTGGACACAATCACTTTTTCTTTTGAGAGCATAAGGCAGGAAATATACAATGCATTTTATTTCCCAGGACCCTGAAGGATTTGGTTATGAGAGTGGACATTTAGAGTTACAGATCACGTTGAGCCAGAACAGAGCCCCAGAGCAGGAGTGACATAGACTCATGTGCATTCTTCAGTGAATTTGAATTTCCTTTTTCATGTTTGTGACATGTGGCTATCTAGACAGCACAGGGGCCAGGGCAAGGGCCCCTGTTGTCTAGATGCAAGTTGGTTACATCTTTGTATGCTTAGAGCCTGTTAGAGTGTCTGATACTTTAAGAAAAGAGTATTACTCATTTGGTTGCAATTCAAACTGACTTAAGCAAAATAAGGCAATTTATTGGCTTGAATAACTCAAAAGCCTTAAGGGTATATACCCAAGCACTGCTAGATGCACAGCCTTGGCAGGACACTGTCTAAGTTTGCTTTTTCCTATACTGACTTTATTTTCATGAAGTGTCAAAGGTAACTGACTAGCAGCTTATATCCTCCAGACTTAGACCCTACTAGGTTAGCAACTCCAGGAGCAAAGGACTCTCACAGCTGACCTTCCTCTGTCTGATCTGACTGGCTTGAGTTATACACTCATCTCTAGCGTCATTCACTCTGGACATGGGATGTATTATTTTCATAGATGAGTTCTGAAGGTCAGACCAAGCCTAGTGGTCACTCCCATATAGACTGAGAATGGGAGGGGAGTGGTTCCCACAGGAAAACTGAAGTGATAATAACCAGAGGAACAGGGGAAGATGCCAGACAAACAATACAAGAATATTGCTCAAAAGTGCTCAACAAATGTTTATGGAAGAAATATTTGTACAAGACCATATCACCATCTACTCAGGGTAGATGAGTAAAAGTGATATGATACATAACAAAAGATATGTACAAAGCACAGTGAAGACTTGTAGAAAGGAATGGACACTCCTCCTCAAAACACGAGGCAGGAAATGGAGTGTGTGTAATTTCAGAGTCTAAATAGTGAATATATTTCATATCATCCAAAACATCCTACTTGTTCCACTAATTGGTTGAAATTCTTTCCATTTTTTTTTTTTTTTTTTTGCAGGTAGTCTTTTTTTTTCCAGATTGATATGACAGCACAAATATTATTTTACATTGTTTTCATTTCTAAATAAAGTTCAATCACCCAGGGGATGTGCTGAACACCCTCACATGGAGCACACTTGGTGAAGTCCCTCCAATTGCCCTCCCTCCTCTCCCTGTCACCTCCCCTTCCCTTCTCTAGATTATATTCATGTTTTTCTTTTGTGTGGCCATGCAGTTGTTTATATACTGGTTTCATATTAGTATTGAGTACAATACTTGCTTTTCCATTTTTATGACACTTGACTAAGTAGAATGTGTTTCAGCTCCATCCAGGTAAACACAAAAGATCTAAAGTCCCCATCTTTTCCTATGGCTGAACAGTACTCCAAGGTATACATAGACCACAGTTTGTTAACCCATTCATGGGTTAATGGGCACTTGATTCCCCATCTTGGCAGTTGCGAATTGAGCTACAATGAACATTTTAGTACAAATGTCCTTGTGGTAAAATGGTAGTTTTTCTTCCGGTTAGATGCCTAGTAATGAGATTGCAGGATTAAATGGAAGGTTCACTTTTAGTTCTTTGAGAATTCTCTTGTTTCCATAGTAGTGGTGTTAGTTTGCAATCCCACTAGCAGTTTCTGCAGCCATCTTACTGAAGCTCACTAGCTCTCTTGCTCTAATTTGGACTAACTATGTTCTATAGCTGTCTTTCTGGATTTGTCGTACTGGACCACTAGGCCAGCCCCACCATTTCTTTACCCTGTGTGTTCCTCCTATTTGGTTTCACCTCCATTTAGCCTAAGTACACCCTCAAGTACTTCCTTAGAAACAGGAATGTTTGGAAGGTTAATGTGAGTTACAATGTATCTAAACTTGTATTTTGGCCTCTCTTGTGCTTCTAGTTTGTCTTTCTACATATAAATCTAAGTTCAAATCATCTTTCTTCAGAAGTTTGTAGAACTTTTTTCATTGTCTCCCCAAATCCAATATTATTCATGAGAAGTCTAATGTCATGTCTGTTTCTTCTTCCTTTTATGCACTCTGGGTTCTTTTGTTCCTTTTTTTTTGGAAGCTTTTATAACCTTTCAGTTTACTTTAAGTTTTCACATTTTACCATGACGTGCTTAGGTACGAGTCTTGTTTTCATTCATTGTACTCAGAACTTGGTTGGTCCTTTCAATTATGGAAAACATGAGTATCTCTTCAGATTATGGAAATTTGATTATAAAATTTCTTTCATACTTTCCTCACCTCCATTTATTTCTGTTTTCTCTTTCTGGAATGCACATAAGCCAAATGTTAGATTTCTTACTTAGATCCTCCCTGTCTCTTTTTGTTTCTCTCCTATTTCTCCTCTCTCTCTTTTCTTTTAAGATTGCTGGAATAATTTTTATTAAAGACAGAGATTAGTATAACTAGTTTCCTGTTTACAACTTGAATAACAGCAGTGAGTAGAAATAAGAATTTGAAATAAAGCATTGTTTAATTTTTACATTTAGTTTTCACATTTTACTATAACAGTAAATAACATGAGAATGAAATTATAAACAAATAGAGTTCTAATTCATAAAATTGTTATGTTCCAGTTCTGCTGATTTTGTTTTATTTTGTTCAATATATTTTTAGTTTCCTAGAATTTTTTCCCTTGTTCTTTTTGTTTTTCATAGTATGTGGTTTTTCTTTCAGTAAAGTAATATAATTTCTAGTCTCTCTGAGTACATTATAAGGGGTTTGGATCGTTTAAGTTCCTCCTGTCTCTTGGACTATTTCTGTTTACTCAAGGACCCCTCTGTTCGTATTTTCTTTCTCCTTGGTGTTATTTCCTGTCCTATGGACCTTGCTGGTTGTTCATCTTTAGGAATTAGGAAATGAGGACTGACTGGCAGCTCTGTTTACACTGGTGAGGCTGCTCTACTGAAGGTTTGCCTTTCAGATGAGGGAGACAGTCCCGGCTCTCTAACAAGCAGTTGTCTCAAAGAAGGGGCTTTACTGTGGGTGACCATGTTCATTTTAGCAAAGTAGTTCTTCTAAAGTATTTATTTAAATTTATTTGTTTTAAAGATATCAGGTTTCTTGCCTGAAAGAGTTAGGGCTCAGCAGCCAATTCCTTCCCACCTCTATGTGCAGAGACTCTCAGTAAACTCCACCCTCTACCCTCTTGCCATTTGTAGCTGCCTTCGCTTTTTTCTTGTTTAAATTTGGAGGGGTGCACCCGGATTTGAACCACTTTTCTTTTTTTTATTATTAAATCATAGCTGTGTACATTAATGCGATCATGGGGCACCATACACTGGTTCTACAGACCGTTTGACATATTTTCGTCACAATGGTTAACAAAGCCTTCCTGGCATTTTCTTAGTTATTGTGTTAAGACATTTATATTCTACATTTTCTAAGATTCAAATATACCCTTGCATGATGCACCACAGGTCTAATCCCACCAAACACTCTCCCTCTGCCCATCCTCCCTCCTCCCTCAGCTCCCTCTCTCCTTCCTCCATATTCTTAGGTTGTAACTGGGTTATAGCTTTCATGTGAAAGCCATAAATTAGTTTCATAGTAGGGCTGAGTACATTGGGTACTTTTTCTTCCATTCTTGAGATACTTTACTAAGGAGAATATGTTCCAGCTCCATCCATGTAAACATGAAAGAGGTAAAGTCTCCATCTTTCTTTAAGGCTGCATAATATTCCATGGTGTACATAT
>CAUYPK010035781.1:0-17621 GCA_963574355.1 Loris lydekkerianus | reverse complement strand
TTTTTCTTTCTTCTTCTTTTCTTTTCTTTTTTCTTTTTTTTTTTTTTTTTTTTGTAGAGACAGTCTCACTTTATCACCCTCAGTAGAGTACCATGGTGTCACACAGCTCACAGCAACCTCCAACTCCTGGGCTTAGGCGATTCTCTTGCCTCAGCCTCCAGAGTAGCTGGGACTATACGCACCTGCCAGAATGCCCAGCTATTTTTTTGTTGCAGTTTGGCTGGGGCCAGGTTTGAACTCGCTACCCTTGGTATATGGGTCCAGCGCCCTACCCACTGAGCCACAGGTGCCGCCCTACATTCTTTTTCAGCTCCCTTTTGCTTGCAATTGTCAGACATGCCTTCCTACTTAGCCTTCTATTTCTAATCTTTCCAAATTGTATCATATATCAGGCTTTCCCTTGTGATTCAAACTGGGAACACTTGGTCTTTCAGTACATAAGTTTACCATGATTTCATTGTGCATATGACAAATCTATTTGGTCTTAGGTCAGTCTTCTGGCATATTTCTTATTATGTGCTCTATTCTCATTGCTTTCATGTCTTTATCTTTCATCATATTGTCCTAGTTTCCTTTGTGTCATCTTGAGTATGTTTCTTCTGTTCCAGTAGTAACAAAGAGAGGGACACTTCCAGTTTTCAGAGAACTGACATAATTCTAACACACAGACATGAGAAATGTGGACAAAAATAAAACTACTCATCAGTTTTATTTATTAATATTAAAACTACTAATTAAAGTACTAGCAAAATGTCTTCAACTGCACACTGGTTGCATAAACAAATGGAGAATGCTCCAGGATGTGATACTTGTCCAATACAAGGACATGTGTAGCCGAGAGCAGTAGCTCACGCCTATAATCCTAATACTCTGGAGGTTGAAGTAGGTAGATTGCCTGAGTTCAGGAATTTGAAACCAGACTGAGCAAGAGCAAGACCCTGTCTCTAAAAATAGCCAGGCATTGTGGTGGGCTCCTATAGTCCCAGCTACTCAGGAGGCTGAGGCAAGAGGATCTCTTGAGCCCAAGAGTTTGAGTTTGCTGTGAGCTATGATGCCACAGGACTCTACTGAGGATGACAAAGTAAGACTCTGTCTCAAAAGAAAAAAGGGACATATATAATTCATCATATTAATCCATCAAAATTAATGGTCATTTGATCATCCCCAAAGGTGCTGAGAAGGTAATTTGATAAAATTTACCATTCATTTTTGATTAAAAAAAAGAACTCTCAATAAAATAAGGGAAGATAGATACCTCCTCAGTATTATACATGATCTTTCTCTTAACTTAGAGCCTACATAGTGCTTTATAGAAATAGTTGTAGGAAACAAGTAGTATTATTTAACAATATTTTATAAGTACCTGATCTTTAGGCTTTAAGTATGCCTCTTAAAACATCACGTGACTGAATTTTATGTTATTTAATCTGACAACTTTGTCTTTTAACTGGTGGGTACAGTTCATTCATATTTAGTGGGATTGGTGGTACATTTGTACTATACTTGATCTTCGCCAAAAGGCCAAGAAGCGAGGATGGTACATTTGTAATAATTTCTAGTATCTTATTTTTTGCTTTTTATTTGTAACATTATATTTCCATATTTACTTTTATCTCCTTTTTGGCTTATTTTTGAATTTTTTTTAATCCACCTGATAGGCAGATGACACCAAAGATTTTCATGCTCTAACCCTCAGAACCTGTAAATATGTTACTTTATGTAGAAAAAGAGTCTCTGTAAATGTGATTAAGGTTAGAGACCTTGAAATGAAGAGATTATCTTGGGTTATCATAATATCATAATAAGAGATTATCCTGGATTATCTTGGCTGCATAATGTAATCATATGAGTTCTTTAAAGTGGAAAACCATTCCCAGCTAAGTTCAGAGAGAGAGAGATGTAACAATGTAAGAAGTTTCAGAGATAGGAAATATTGCTGGCTTTGACAATAGAGGAAGGAGGCAAGGAGCCAAGAAATACAGATGGTCTCTAGAGGCTACATAAGGCAAGGAAATGAATTCTCCCTGCAAACCCCCAGAAATGGATGCAGCCCTATCACCTTGATTTAGCCCAGAGAGACCCATGTTGGACTTTTCACCTACTTTAAGGACTATAAAACAATAAATTTGTGCTATTTTAATCCACAAAGTTTGTAGTAATTTGTTATAGCAGCAATAGAAAACTAATACACCACCCATATCTTTAATGTGCTCATTTGGAAATTGTTATGTACTTTCTATTATTTTAATGGTTATCTTACAAATGTTAATATGCATATTGACTTATGAAATCTTAACTTGGTCAACATATTTCTTAGTCAGTGACACCTTCACCTTTTATTTCTGTCATATACCTATGATTTATCATTACTGGCTTTTGGTGGGTTTGTTTTTTGTAGTGTTACCGTTTATTTAGATTCACCCGAATAATTATCACCTTCTTTGCTCATCATTCTTTCTTGCATCTCAGACTGTTGATTCGGGATCAGTTCCCCTCTAGTTAAGGTGAACCTTTAAGAATTTCCATTAGTGAAGATGTGCTAGTGGCAAGCTCCCTATATATCGATTTATCTGAAAATAACCTAATTTTTACCTTGCTCTTGAAATATATTTTTACTAGGCATACAATTTCTGGTTGACGGTTCTTTTATTTTAGCATATTGGAGACATAGTTCCACTGTCTTCTGATTTCCATTGCTGCTATTGGGATGTTACTTGAGAGTCACGTTGTCACTGTGGGTTGATATCTTATCAATTTTGAAAAACTCTCAGCTTGGCTCAGCACCCATAGCTCAGTGAGGAGGGCACCAGCCACATACACTGAGGCTGGAGGGTTCGAGTCCGGCCCGGCCTTACTAAACAACAATGACAACTGCAACCAGAAAAATAGCCAGGTGTTGTGGTGGGTACCTGTAGTCCCAGCTACATGGGAGGCTGAGGCAAGAGACTCACTTAAGCCCAAGAGTTTGAGGTTGCTATGAGCCGTGACACCATGGTACTCTACTGAGGGCGACATAGTGAGATTCTGTCTTAAAAAAAAAAAAAAAAAAGAAAGAAAGAAAGAAAAAGAAAAACTCTCAGTTATCATATCATCTTTTTGTATATTGCTTCTGCCCATTTTTTCTCTCATCTCCTACTGGGACTCTGATTAAGATAAATGCTAGACCTGCTTATTCTATCACCCACCTATTAAGCTATTAAAAATTTCCATTACCTTGCTTTTGGTCCTGCTTTCTCAATAATCACTTCAGATCAGTTTTCCAGTGGACCATTTCCCTTTACATTCAATTCTCATTTGCTGTTAAATTCATGTGTTAAGTTTTTATTTATATTTATTTTATTTTTTATTTCTGTAAGTTATGTTGGTGTCTTTTAAGAATCTGGTCATTTTGGACTCTCTTCCTCTTTGCTTATATATTGCATTACTATGTTATAGACTGGATCATTTCCTCCAAAATTCATATTATTGAATTCTAATCCCTAATACTTAACAATGTGTTGTTATTTGGGGATAGGCTATTCACAGAGGTAACTGAGTTAAAAAGAGGTCATTAGGTTGGGCCCTACTCCAATATAAGGGGTGTCTTTCTTAAATTGAGAGATTTGGACACAGAGACATGCATAGAGGGAAGACAATGTGAAAACACATAGGGAGAAAGCCATCTACAAGCCAAGGAGAAAGTCCTGAAACTGATCTTTCCCTAATGCCCTCAAAGGAACCAGCCCTGCCAATATTTTGATTCTGTACTTCTAGCCTCCATAACTGTGAGACAATACATTTCTGTTGTGTAAACCACCCAGCCTTGGGTACTTCATTATGACAGTTCTAGCAAACAAACACACCTTCTTTTGTTACTTTAAATATATATTTCTTTTATAGTCTATGTCTGGTAACTTCAGTATCTAAAGTTTTATAGGTTTGACTGTTATTCTTTCTTATGAATCTTTCTAATAGTGTCTCATTTTCTTGTGTGCTTTGTGATTTTTTTTTTTCCACTGTGGGTTCTTATATCTTGGAATTTTATCTGCGAGTTGAAACGTGGTTTACACCGAAGTGCATTCATATTTACTTCTCTCAGGCAGCTGGGGTCAAATAAACCTGGGACTATTTAAGGTAAATTCTTGAGATATTTTGGGGTTACCACTGGACACTGGACACATTGTGATGAGAGGCTGCAAGGAAGCTTGATGGCAGGTATCCCTCTGCCTCAGGGCCTTGTACCTTGTACTTGCTATTCCTTCTGCCTAGCAGATCCTACTTTAAACATTCTCTCCCTTCCTTCAAATTTCTGCTCAAATAGCACCTTATCATGGAGGTCTTCCTTGCCCACCCCATATCCACAGACGACTCCTCATTCTCCTATCTTGCTCTACTTTCATCCTTACCACTTAAGCGTTTATCACCAGGAGATGGATATGTGTGTGTGTGTGTGTGTGTGTGTGTGTGTGTGTATACACACACACACACACACACACACACACATATATATATATATATCACCAAATGATAAAAATGTTTATCTATATACGTCACTGTTTTATTATCTGTATCTTCACAAAACAAAGACTATTTTGTCTACTTTGTCCACTGCAGAATTTTCAAAATAATGTGTGCCATGCAGTACATGCTCTATAAAAGTTCACTGAACATTTTGGACATTTTTAGGAAATCCCCCATTTCTATGAGTTGCTGAAAGGTACTGACTTCAGAGAAGACCAGACCTCAGAAACTTGGCCACAGCAACCTCAATAAACAAAGGCACTCCACTGTCTTGGTCCCCTCAGTCCACTATACCATGTAATAAAACTATTATGAACTGGGTAACTTGCAAACAACAGAAGTTTATTTCTCACAGTTCTGGGAGGCTGTGAAGTCCAAGATCAAGGCACCAGCAGATTTGGTGTCTACTGAGAACCTATTCCTCATTGATGGCATCTTCTTGCTGCATCCTTACATAGTAAAAAGGGCAAACAAGCTCCCTCTGGACCTCTTTTATAAGGGTACTAATCCCATTCATGAGGGATAATTGTTGGGGGGCCTAATGCAGCCACACATGAACCCTTTCCCCCCCTCCTCCTTCTCCTCCTCTCCTCCTAAGACAAAGACACAAAGGATCTGTAGCTCCACCCCTTACTGTGAGAAGTTCCTGCCAAAAGACTCTAACTTTCCAGGCAATCTGTAGAATGTGTCCACCCCCTACGGACCCATATTAAAGGGGTCTCTAACTATCCCCAGTTGCAGATGCCACCTTTGCACTGCCCAGGCAAGTCATCTCCCCTTTCAATAAACCTGGCCTGAACATCTCCACTGTGGCCTCATCTCTGGGCACCATTGTTTACACCTTTCACTAATCATCTCTCAAAGGCACCACATTTTAATAACATAACCTTGGTGATTAGGTTTCAACACATTAATTTTGAAAGGACACAAACATTCAGATCACAACATCCACTATTTCCTCCCCATCACTTTGAGAGCATCTGTCAAACCAAAGTTACTCATGCTAATAATGACTGCTGACATCAATCTGAGAACAAAAAAGCTTCACTTTCGATGAAAAAATGAGCTAGAAGCATGGTATTGGCACAAAAACAGAGAAGTAGATGTCTGGAACAGAATAGAGAACCAAGGAATGAACCCAGCTACTTACCATTATTTAATCTTTGACAAGCCAATTAGAAATTTCCATTTTCAAAAGCCACTAAGTGTGTAGTGATTTGTTATAGCAACCTTCAGAAACTGAGATACCATTTTGGCAGAGTAAAATGTATGTCAAAGTTGCCCATATTCCAATTTCTAGGACCGGTGAATATGTTATGTTGCATAGCAAGGGAGAACGAATGTTTCACAAATAATTAAGGTTGCTAATCATCCAAGCTAAAATAAGATTTTCTTGATTATACAAATGGATCCAGTGTTATCATAAAGTCATTAACACACACACACACACACACACACACACACACACACACACACACACACAGAGGTAGAAGAATCAGAATCCAATAAATGGTACCATGAGAAGGACTTGACTGGCCATTGCTGGCATGAAAGAGAGAGGAAGAATCACAAGCCAAGAAGCTGCAAAAGGCAAGAAAGTAGATTCACTCATAGAATCTTCAGAAATGAATGTAGCACTTACACAATCTTGATTTTAGCTTAGTTAGACCCATTTGAATTTTAAAAAAATAAGATAATAAATTAGGGTTTTTTTTTAAGCCACTAAATTAGTGCTGATTTTTTTACAGCAGCAATAGGTAACTACCACACTATTGCATAAGAAAAATATGTTTGTAAGAGTAATCCAAAGATTATGCACGTATATTAAAAATTCTTCCTTCAGATGTCTGTGTGGTAAATATATGTAATAATAAGTATGATTTAAAAAATTCTTCCTTCAAAACATGCGACAAATACACACAAAATGTTAATAATTTGCATGCAATTCTAACACCCAATTTATATCCCTTGGCATCCTATAGTTTCTTTCTCAAATCTAATGATGGCAAGTACCCTATCAGATATGAGTATAACTTTCAAGACTATTAAATAGCAAAAAATCCACTAGTTTAACAGATATTTAAAAAAAATCAAAAGTAAATGTTACTGTTTGTAAAAACAAATGCACAATATTCAGTGATAATTTAATCACAGTAAATATTACAAATGAACTCCTTTTTCGTGTATATCCCTAATGCAACTGATCCTTAATAAGAATACATTAACAATTAATAAAAACACAAGTTTTATTTATAGAACAGCTTTTCTAGGAATTTGAAACAAAGGTTACCTGTTGTGCTATGGTTTAAAAGTTGATATATTTCTAAAGGTTTGAGCTTGACCATTTATTTTAATAAGCATCTAAACATAGATACCAAACAGAATATTAGCCATTACTCAGACAAACACAATGTAGATATAAATTTAATTGTCAGCACCCTGTCTCACAGATTATGTAATCTTCAGGTAAGCAGAACCAGGTGGTACAAAAAGTTTCCCCACAGGTATTTCAATACTTCATAATAATTGCAAGTTGTGTTACATTTCACATTAACCAAACATGCTAAATGCAAATACATAAATCAAAACTGTAGCCAAAACGTAATTTTCTCTAAAACTAGCTGTTATTTCTTAATTACAACATCTTGTTTAGTGCTTAAAAAATCTGTAACCTTTCTCCTAACTAGTTTTACTGGAATTAGTATATATCTATTACTTGTTCAAATATTTATTCAAAAACTCTCCCAACCAATATCAAATCTATGATATTTGGGCTATTTCATCACTTTTCCCAATACATTCAAAAAAGAAGTGAGATTATTTTCTTTCAGTGCAATTTCTAAATAGTCAGATACATATTCATATTTCTTTATTGCTATTGCTTTTGCTATTCTTATTTAATATGACTTTATTTTATATTTTTCTTGTGGCTCCCTTTAACTTTACATTATGTATTTCTGTCATAATTCTATTCATGTCATCAAGTCATTGAATAATTTGCCTGCCTCTTCAGAAGATTTTTAAGGGAGCCCACATATTCATCATAGTCAATTACATTTTAATTTCTGAAGATATTGCCAAACAGTTCGTCAATCTAGGATATGTAATAAAATCAATCCTGTTCTAGAGTGAGTTTATTTGTCTAGGTAGAGAGCTACCATGTGGGGTCAACCTTTTGGTACTCAATTAATATGAATCAGGAGATGCTTTTGAAATTCATATCAAAGAAGTCAGTGCTCTAGTGACCTCTTAAATGACATTACATCATCACAGATTGGCTATTTGCTTGAATAGTGCTGTCAAAAACTAACAAGATTCTGAGAATAGTTCTCAGTGGACTCTCTTATGTTTATTTATGTAACTAATACTGCTATCAAAGTTTCTACATATATATTGATAAGCTGGTTGGTAAGTGTACAAGACAAATGCCCTTTTTAAAAAAGATTGGCAGCCATATCAATGCACTTTTCATTTCTGATCCTTTTTTTTTCCCTTGGGCTATCCTAAATGTGGCAAGAAAGTTGAATAAAATTTTAATAACTGATAGATATACTATTTTTCAATTGTCATGAGCCAGGGAGGCACACAAAATAAATTCAACTAATAAATCAACATCATAATAACAGATCTAACAGTCCTACCTCTGAATCCCCCAAAGTTCATAATTTTAAAAGGATCAGCTCATTAACACTAAACGGTGTCTGTCCTCAGGCTGAATGAAAACATCTGTATAGCAGCACCCAGCAACATTATGAAGTTAAGAATATCTATAATAATTGAGACATTGGAAAGAATTATGGCTATTAGGCTGGAATCTTTAAGGAGACAGTAATGACTTACAAGCAGTAAAATAGGGTAAGTTGCCTCTTAAAAAAATAATAAACCAGGATGGCCAAATTCCAGAGGAGTAGAGACTACGTGCCCAGTTAGTTTAAAAGCCTGATTTTCCAAAAGGCAAATATTTATCTGATATGATTGTATAGCTCTTGATTCACCTAAGGTTAGAATCCAAAATACCTGTCTAAAGAGGATGACTCATTCTTATACCTCTTCCAACAGTAGTCTTTTATGATTGGCTTTTGTCAGCCATTTATTTAATCAGTAACTAAGGTTGATTGCTGAAGTCCTATCCAATCCTGGCCTCTTACAGAGAAACAGAACTTTAGAGCTAGAAAGTAATTGCAGAAATGTTTATTTCGGTACCTAATTCCAACTGAGGTACAGTAAGGGAACATAGCTTACTCAAACACAGGCCTTATATGATTGAATTAGGTATAAAGAAAATACATCCGGGGTCTCAGCCAGAGAATTTTCTACTTTATTTTCTGTTTTGCTGCTTCTATTCATCTAGATGAAGAATTGGGTATCTAGTGTTCTTTCTTTCATATATAATTAACTTTCAATTTGCCTTTGCGCAAGTCACATTTTACTTCACTAAATAATAATTTTTTAAAAGCATAATTGAAACAGTGGTCTGAAAAGGACATTGACATAGTTTAACTGCTGTCATACTTATCTCAACCATACAATGATGTAGGCTGATTTTCCTCTTAAATATTACTTATCTAGATCCAGAACTATTATGCTAGCCTTTATAATGCTGGTACAAAGTTTAGGAAATCTCTGTGTCATTGACAATCTGGTGATGGGAGTAGAAAATACTACCTAGATAAAGCACCAACGTGCTTAAAATGACTGACTCAATGCAGAATTTATGAGGAAATACTAAGGTAGAAATTATAGATAAATGGAGTGTTAAGAATAAAAGGAAGTAAAACTTGGATTTATTTCATCATCATAAGAGAGAAGCTATTCAGACTGCATAGAGAAGGAAGCTCAAACTCAGTGATCCCTGACTACCCGGTTTACAACTAGAACTAGTTTTATAAAGCACAGAGAGAGAAGGGCATATGAAGCTGAGATATTCTGAGAAAAGAGGAAATCTGAAAAAGAATAGTTGTGAAATGTGAAAAAGAATAGTTGTGAATAATTAAATGAAAAACAAACCATCATAAAAATGTGAGAATTAATCACCAACTTAAAAAAAATAAAAAGTCATGGAGGGTTCATGATACACTGATGCCCCTAGTTCTATGAATGGAATGGGATAAATAAGCAAATAAAGAAGAGCCTAAAGATTGAGCTTGCCTACATTGTATAAATGTTACAAGAATCAATATTGCAAATGGAGACCTGAGGATAAACCAGAACATAAATATAGTTAGCCAAGGGTTGCCTAGTAAGAAATGAAAGTGAAAAAGAAGAGCATAAATTCATTCATTCAAGTTAAGGGAACAATAAAGACAGTCTAAAGGGATTTTGCAAATGTATCAGGAATGCCAACGAAAAATTAGCCAGTGAATATTTAAACAGTAAATAATTAATTAATTAATTTAAAGAACACTAAACTGACTGAACTGCCTTTCATAAATTCCCTATATCAAGCTACAGATTGATATTCTTAAATATTAAGCACCAGCATGATAAAATAATCCAATTTTCATTATATTTATACACAGACATTATGTACATACTGAAAAAAATTACAATATAAAATAACCTAAAATATCTTTTTTCAAAATAGCAAAGCCAGGGGGAAAAAATGATTTAACTAATGAACTTAAATGGAAAATGACAAGCAATTTTAAGATAACAATTAAATCAAAACAGAACTAGACTAGCCCCAAATGGAGAAATACAAAAACAATAAAAAGAATATAATTGTAAAATATTGGAATGGTTATGAATTTGGGCAAGTTTGCTGGATAATATTCAATCTGTTGGGATATTAGAACATAAAACTGAACTGTCATATCTGCAGATAATAATGAACAGAGTTAGTGTCCTTCAGAAAAAAAGGTCTTTTATAAATACAAAATTTTAACAATGGATATGAAAATGCATATCAACAGAAGAATTTAAAGATGTACTGTATAGCAGGCAATGATGTCTTTCTTACTATCTAGCTTTGATAAAACTCTTGATGAACTTATATTTGAGAATGCAAATTCAGCCCTGATTCTTGGATTTTTTAAAAGGTAACCTTTAAGTGACCATAAAAGGGCCAGATGTGGTGGCTCACACCTATAATCCTAGCACTTTGGGAGCCCCAGTCAAGTGGACTGCTTGAGCTCATGGTTCAAGACCAGTCTGAGCAAGAGTGAGACCCTGTCCCAAAAAATAGCCAGCATTGTGACGGGCACCTGTAATCCCAGCTACTCAGGAGGCTGAGGCGAGAGAATCGCTGGAGCCCAAATGTGTGAGGTTGCTGTGAGCTATGAAGCCACCACACTCTACCAAGGGTGACAAAGTGAGACTTTGTCTCAAAAAAAAGTGACCAAAAAAGTATAAATGATCTTTGTTATTCTAGCAGCTTTAGCTTTTACTTTTTCACACAGTATTTAATTTTAAATATATGTTCCTTGAAATTTTCATAAGTAACTGAAAAGATGTTGGTCCAACTCTAGACATGAAAAAATGAGAATGGGATGGCTCAGTGCCTGTGGTTCAAGTGGCTAAGGCGCCAGCCACATACATCTGAGCTGATGGGTTCGAATCCATCCCAAGCCCACCAAACAATGACACCTGCAACCAAAAAATAGCCAGGCGTTGTGGTGGCGCCTGTAGTCCCAGCTACTTGGGAGGTAGAGGCAGGAGAATAGCTTGAGCCCAGGAGTTGGAGGTTGCTATGAGCTGTTATGCCACCTCACTCTACCCAGGGCAACAGCTTGAGGTTCTGTCTCAAAAAAAAAAAAAAAAAAAGAATGTGAGAACTCTGTCTCTCTCTCCCCCTCTGATACTCAAAATTTTGAGCTAATCAGTACCACATACATGTAGACAATTTGATCACAACTCTGGAATATAGAGTCAATACAAATTTAAGTCTATCCTCTAACTCCTTGCTCACTGATGTTCAGATAGTCCTACAAGACATTCCACTAGCCAAGAAAGACTGACATACTGGTCTTCATCCTATAGAGCTCTCTAAGACAACAAAGCAGATGAATAAATTTTACAAAAAGTTTTAATAACAAGTTACAAACAAATGTTTTCTTTTTATTTAACCCTTAGTTTTCCCAGGAACTCAAACTAAATGTTCAGCTCTAAACATTCCAAGCAATCAAGCAAGCTTTACAATGTTTAGAAAATATGTATAAGTATTAACATAAGCATTAACTAAATAAAGACAAGAAGGCCACATTTGTTTATAAAGGTTAAACAGCAAGGAGAAAGAAGTCTAAGAGGAGTAGTGAGGTGAAACCATGCAAGGATTTTTCTAAAACAGCTTATATGTGTTCTTTGTGTGGAACAGTCTCTAAGAAGTCATAAAATCCTCATTGCTTAGTCGTTTATAAATCAGAGGATATAAAGGCAGACTTAAAATGCTTAATTATTCCTCTGACTTTTTTTTCTTTTTTTTTTTTTTTTTTGGTCGGCTTCGTACATGCTGAGAATGACATCCCCCACCCCCACCCCCGAGTAATTAATGGAGATCTGGCAGTAATCCACTACTAGAAAATTATTAGACATTTTTTAAAAATTCAGTACACATTTAGCATTATGAAACTTACTAAATGTACCAATATTATTAGGAAAATATTGTCCAGACCATATTGTTGACAATAATGTCAACAATTGTCATTAAATTGTTTTTGAACATTTATTTGTAGATAGAAAATATAAGGTTTGTAACAGCCGAAACTGTTTTACAGACTGCACACATATAATAGTAATTTCCTTTAAAAACACGTAAGAATTCAGATATTTTCTATTTGTTTAAGATAAGTAAAAATGTTTATTGTAATACTTATTCCTTTTATAAAACAGATATGATAGCCTTAAAAAAACACTTATATTTCAGATAGTCCATTATACTTCTAAAACATAAACATGCCAATGCATGTTTTAGAATATAAGACAGTGCCACATTATTTATTTATTTTAGAGAAAGAGTATCATTTGTCACCCTCAATAGAACCTTCAACCCTTGGGCTTAGGCAATTCTCTTGTCTCAGCCTCCCGAGTAGCTGGGACTACAGGCAGTTGCCACAATGTCCAGCTATTTTTTTGTTGCAGTTTGGCTGGGACTGGGTTCGAACCCACCACACTCAGTATCTGGGGCTGGCGCCCTACTTACTGAGCCACAGGCGCTGACCAACAATGCCACATTTAAAAAAAAATAATAATTCTCATTTCAGTCATTTACCTGGAGGAAGAAAGAGGGAATTACTATTTTTGAGAAATATTTCCAGAAAGCCTATATGCAGCATGAAAATTGCCTAGGAAATTCTTTAAAAATTGACATCTCTGCACCTCACTTGTAAACAATTTGTCCCAGCAATCATCATTTTATCAAATTCCTCAGATGATTCGTATGTAGTAAAGCTTGAGAATCACTGACAGGAAACGAGAATTTCAGAATAAGCTAGAGGAAAAAGGCCTAGATTTTCATTGTTCTGTTGTCATTAATATATTACACTTTAATTTTTCTGATACTTAGAATTTCCCTAGGATAAAACAAAAGACAGAAAGTCACGTAGAATTATAATTTTGTAAAATAAAACCAGAATTATTACTTAATATATATATGAGAGAGAGAGATGGAATTTATATATATCCTAAATGGTTTCCTAAGAAAGGCACAAAGGCATAATGTTAATTTTAATTCAAAGATATCATATTATTTATAAAATGGAAAAGACTGACCTGAATGCAAGTTTCCTCTATTGCCTCAAGGCTAATCCTAAAGGCCTTACCAGTTTCAATCAGTTTCAACAGACATCAACATTTCATAACAACATACCATATTATAGTTTTTTATTTACTTATCCAAGTTATCCTATTTGAATAAGGGTTTCTTAAAAGAGCATTAAACAAACACCTGACAGTTTGAATTTTTTTTTCCATCACCTCACTTACTTATTTTTTGTGGTAAGACATTTAAAATTTATTCTTAGTTATTTTGAAATATACTCTTAAACTGTGCACATTAGATGAGATCTCACCAAATGCCCTCACTCCTCCCACCAATCACCCTTACCCCTTCCATGCCCCTCTCCCTTGCTAGACTATATTTGTATGAGTGTGTAAGTGTTTATATATTGGTTTCATAACAATATTGAATGCATTGGATACTTGCTTTTCCATTCTTGAGATACTTCACCAAGAAGAATGTGTTCCTGCTCCATCCAGGTTCTAGGGTCATGTTGTTATTTCCTTGTTTAGTTTCTGTTTGGAAGATCTGTACAGTACTGCCAATGGGGTGTTAATGTCTCCAACAATTATAGTGCAGGAAGATATCATATTGTTCAGATCATTTAGATTTTTCTTTCTTTTTTTTCATACATTGAGGAGTGTTGAGGTAGAGTGCATAAATGTTAATTACTAAAATCTCTTCACCTTGGATTGAGTCATGCTGGGGTTCTGAAACTATATACTTCTGATTTTCCGTGTTTCTTGCTATGTTCAGGAAATACTCCACCATAATGTCTTGGAGTTGAGCATCTGTGCCTTTAGGACCATCCTTTTCTCCTTCAGAAATCCCAATAATTTGGATGTATGACCATTTGGAATGATCTCATAACTGTGTCAGGGAATATTCTGTTTGTTCTCTTTTTTTTTTTCTGCTTCTTTGAATGCTTGGGACAGTTCAAAAGTCTGGTCTTCAATTTCTGAAATTCTTTCTTCTTCCTGTCTCTACTGTGTTTCAAAGCTCCTCAAATGCCTTTTTCAAATTCTTTTTATTTTAATTTATTTATTTTTTATTAAATCATAGCTGTGTACATTGATATGCTCATAGAACATCATACACTAGCTTCATAGACCGTTTGACACATTTTCATCACAATGGTTAACATAGCCTTCCTGGCATTTTCTTGGTTATTGTGCAAAGACATTTACACTCCACATTTACTAAGTTTTGCATATACCTTTGTAAGATGCACCACAGGTATAATCCCATCAATCCCCTTCCCTCTACCCACCACCCCCCTCCCCTCCCCTCCCTTTTCCCCTTCCCCCTATCTATTCTTAGGTTATAACTGGGTTATAGCTTTCATGTGAAAACCCTAAATTAGTTTCATAGTAGGGCTGAGTACATTGGGTACTTTTTTTCCCATTTTTGAGATACTTTACTAAGAAGAATATGTTCCAGCTCCATCCATGTAAACATGAAAGAGGTAAACTCTTCATCTTTCTTTAAGGCTGCATAATATTCCAAGGTGTACATATACCACAATATATAAATCCATTCATGGATCGATGAGCACTTGGGATTTTTCCATGACTTAGCAATTATGAATAGGGCTGCAATAAACATTCTGGTACAAATATCTTTGTTGTGATGAGATCTTTTTGGTCTTCTGGGTATATGTCTAGCAGAGGAATTACAGGATTGAATGGCAGATCTATTTTCAGATCTCTAAGTGTTCTCCATATATCGTTCCAAAAGGAATGTATTAATTTGCATTCCCACCAGCAGTGCAAAAGTGTTCCCTTTTCTCCACATCCACGCCAACATCTCTGGTCTTGAGATTTTGTGATATAGGCTAGTCTTCCTGAAGTTAGATGATATCTCAAAGTAGTTTTAATTAGCATTTCTCTGATGATTAAAGATGATGAGCATTTTTTCTTATGTCTGAAGGCCATGCACCTGTCTTCTTCAGAGAAGTTTCTCTTCAAATCCCTTTCCCAGCTTGCGATGGAATTCCTTGTTTTTTTCTTGCTAATGTGTTTGAATTCTCTGTGGATTCTGGTTATTAAACCTTTGTCACAGATATAACCTGCAAATAACTTCTCCCATTCTGAAGGCTGTTTGCTTGCTTTACTTACTGTGTTCTTGGCTGTGCAGAAGCTTTTAGTTTGATCAAGTCTCAGTAGTGTATTTTTGAATCTGCTTCAATTGCCTGGGTGGTCCTCCTCATAAAATACTAACCCAGACCAATTTCTTCAAGGCTTTTCCCTGAACTCTCCCCTAGTATTTTTATAGTTTCATGTCTTAAGTTTAAATCTTTAATACAATGAGAGTCTATCTTAGTTAATGGTGAAAGGTGTGGGTCCAGTTTCAGTCTTCTACAAGTTGCCAGCCAGTTCACCCAGGACCATTTGTTAAATAGGGAATCTTTTCCCCACTGAATGTTTTTAATTGGCATGTCAAAGATCAAATAACAGTAAGTAGGTGGATTCATCTCTTGGTTCTCTATTATGTTCCAGACATCTACTTCTCTGTTTTTGTGCCAGTACCAGGCTGTTTTGATCACTATTGATTTATAGTATAGTCTGAGGTCTGGTAGTGTGATTCCTCCTGCTTTGTTTTTATTTCTGAGTAATGTCTTGGCTATTGGAGGTTTTTTCTGATTCCATATAAAATGAAGTATTGTTTTTTCAAGATCTTTAAAGTATGATAGTGGAGCTTTAATAGGGAATGCATTGAAATTATATATTGCTTTGGGTAGTATGGACATTTTAACAATGTTGATTCTTCCAGTGATGAGCATGGTGTGTTTTACCATTTGTAAATATTTTCAGCTATTTCTTTTCTTATAGTTTCATAGTTCTCTTTATAGAGATCTTTCATGTCCTTTGTTGGGTAAGTTTCCAAATATTTCATCTTCTTTGGCACTACTGTGAATGGGATACAGTCCTTAACTATTTCTTCAACTTGACTATTGTTGGTATATATAAAGGCTACTAATTTATGAATGTTGATTTTGTAACCTGAGATGCTGCTGTATTCCTTGATCACTTCTAAGAGTTTTGTAGTAGAGTCCCTAGTGTTTTCCAGATACACAATCATATCATCTGTGAAAAGCAAAAGTTTGATCTCTTCTGACCCTATATGGATACCCTTGATTGCCTTTTCTTCCCTAATTGTGGTGGCTAAAACTTCCATTACAATGTTAAAAAGCAATGGAGACAATGGGCAGCCTTGTCTGGTTCCTGATATGAGTGAAAATGATTCCAATTTCACTCCATTCAACATGATATTGGCTATGAGTTTGCTGTAGATGGCCTCTACCAGTTTAAGAAATGTCCCTTCTATACCAATTTTCTTAAGTGTTATGATCATGAAGGGATGCTGGATATTATCAAAAGCTTTTTCTATATCGATTGAGAGAATCATATGGTCTTTGTTTTTTAATTTGTTTATGTGCTGAATTACATTTATGAATTTACGTATATTGAAAAAGCCTTGAGACCCTGAGATAAAACCGACTTGGTCATGATGTATAATTTGTTTTATGTGTTGCCGGATTGTGTTTGTTAGGATCTTGTTGAATATTTTTGCATCTATATTCATTAGTGATATTGGTCTATAATTTTCTTTTCTTGTTGGTCTTTTCCTGGCTTGGAAATCAGGGTGATGTTTGCTTCATAGAATGTGTTGGGTAGTCTTCCTTCTTTTTCTACAATTTGGACCAGGTTGAGAAGGTTGTTTTAAAGGTTTTGTCCATTTTAATTTCATGTGTTTCTGTAGCTCCATATCTCAAAAAATATTTATTCCACTGTGTCGTGGTATATACTGATCGATGGAGAATTTTTTACTCTATACATTGATGCTGTTCATTTTTTTCAACTTTCAATTTTTTTTATTCTTTTCAGCCTATTACTATATGATGTTATTAAGTGATCTTCGGCCAATTTTTCTCTATGAATTCAAATTGAACCAAAGCGCTGCCAAAACAGCCCAAAAAATTAACCAGGCATTTGGCAATGATAGTGTTAATGAACGCACTGTTCGACGTTGGTTTGCAAAATTTCGTTTTGGAAATTTTAGCCTCGAAGACTGGCCCCAAAGTGGTCGATTTAGAGTAATTCAGGACGAGGATTTGAGGACCCTGGTGGACACTGACCCATCACAAACGGTGCGTGGGATGGTGGAAGAACTGGGTGTCAGCTCCCATGCTGTTTTTGATGGTTTAAAACGTATTGGAAAGGTCAAAAAGCTCGAAAAGTGGTTGCCCCATGATTTAAACGATCAACAGAAATTGTCACGTTTCGAGGTTTGTTCTTCATTGCTTTTGCACAACCAAAATGATCCTTTTTTTGATCAGATCGTCATGTGTGATGAAAAGTGGATTCTCTATGACAATAGGAAATGTTCAGGACAGTGGTTGGACACC
>CAUYPK010035776.1:0-13942 GCA_963574355.1 Loris lydekkerianus | reverse complement strand
GTTCGAAAGCTTTGTCTTCAATGTCAGAAATCCTTTCTTCTGCTTGCTCCATTCTGTTACTGAGGGATTCTACTGTGTTTCTCAGATCTTTGAGGGATACAACTTCTTGTCTCAGTGTGTCAAAATCTTTGGTCATTTGGTCTTTGAATCCGTTGAATTCTTGAGATAACTTTTGGAATTCTAACTCGATCTTATTTGCTATCCAGATCCTGAATTCGATTTCTGACATCTCAGCTATTTTTTTTGCTTGGGGTCTTGTGCTGTTTCTGCCCCATTGATCTTAGGGGGGAGTTTATCTACTCTTATTATTCATATTGCCAGAGTTTTTTGTTGATTTCACCTCATGATTGTTTTTCACCATTGCCTCTGGCCATCCTCAGAGTTGGTGAGGTGTCTCTCCAAGATTAGACCCCGGCAGGATCACTCTATTGTTGCTGGATCTTTGTAGGGAGTGACCCTGTGTAGTTCCTCTGGGTATGCTCTAGCTAGGGAGTTCTGGTTGTGGAAGCAGCTCTGGTGTGAGACACACCCGGATCCAGCAACATGGAAGGAGGTGGTGCCCACAGTTCTGGGACTGCCTGGCACCCAGTGACTTTGGCACAGAGAGCCCAAGGCTCCAGCTGTCTCTGGCCAGGAGAAGGGCTCTTTGCAGAGGCAGGGATGGCTCCAGAGGGCACGCAGCTACCAGAGACTCTGGCCAGATGAACGGGCTAGTGTGGAGGCTTGGAGGACACAGGAGGGAGGATGCAGGGTTGCGCGGCTCCTGCAGTTCCTGGTCATGGAATGTGGAGGCCCGGTGGGTGCTGGTCACTGGTCGGGGGTCACTGCACAGCTCTTATGGAGGTCTGGGCAGTGCCAAGCCCAGGATTTTGATGTTGCTATGAGCTGTGATGTCATGGCACTCTACCCAGAGCAACAATCCGAGGCTCCAGTGTGCCAAAACCATCTCACTCTGCCCCTAAGGATTAAGGCTGTAAGGCAGCTCAGTCCCTGTTTTTAGGCTGCTCAGTCACTAGGTGACTTTGTCCCGCCCGATCCTTGCTCTGGGACCCTGAGGGCAGATCTTGCCAGGGTAGTTTTCTCACAATGGCTTCCTGCGCCCAACTCGGTGGCTCAGTCTGGGGCCCAAGACAATGCCCCAATTTTTCTGCACTCCTGCTCAAGCTCTCCCCAAGGCAGTTCATCTGAGTGCCAAGTCCAAAAACACCAAAACAGTTCACATGTAAGGCCTTTCCAGTTTGCAGTCTCACTGCTGCTTGTACTTACAGTTGCCAGCGTGATTAGGTTGATCGAACACACTCAACCACTTGCCAGTTTTCCACTGTTTTTGTCCTCCACTTGGGGTCCAGAAGTCCCTTGATGGCTTCCTGTATCCTCAAAGGGATGATTATAGGCAGATGCCACCAGCCAGAGATGCCTTGGGTCTTGTCTCCCCAGACTCACCGTGCCCAGTTGCAGGGAAGCTGTTACTCAGCCACCATCTTTAATCCAGTCCCCACCAACTCATTTTAATAAACACCAATACTGAAAACCATGTTGGTCATAATTTAAACATGGCAAAATGTGAACAAGTAGATTATTGAAATTCCAAAAATTTTTCATGTACATTTGGCAACATCAGTTAGCAATAGATTTATCAAAGACATTTTATTTTGGAACAAAAGAAACATGTGTTAATTAGAAACATAATTACATGGGTGTGTGAAATGTAAAATCGGGCTTTAGATAGCTTTCATTCCTTCTCTGAAGAGATTTAAACAAAATGTACATTATAAAGTAAAAATCAGTATTAATTTTATAGATAGCATTTAAAGGGTGAGCCACAGCAATAAAAAATGGTAGATGACATAGGAATTTATTATAGAGAAATAGGAATAAAATGGTTATTTCATGATTTTATCCCATAACTACATCCTATACTACAGACCATCCAAATCCCTCTTTTTTTTTTTTGCAGTTTTTGGCTGGGGCTGGGTTTGAACTTACCACCTCCAGCATATGGGGCCAGCTCCCTACTCCTTTGAGCCACTGGTGCCGCCCCAAATCTCTCTTTTATCTCAGAGGGGCTTCAGGTATGATAGAAGAGAGTTAAATGCATTCTTGGGGTATCTCAAAATTACCATAAGTCATTAACAGACATTTATCCATCACTTCCATTGATAAACACAATAAGGTTGCAGGGCTGGGGAGATGAAAGACTGTGTCCCTCTGCTTAAGAAGTTTTCAGTATAGTGTGAAGATAAGTGACTGGTCCATCTCCATTTAGGGTGCTAAGTATAAGGACACATGTATGCGTGAGTGCTTGTAGGCCACTTTTAGTAGGAAGATGCCTGGCCTTGCCAAAGATGATGTGTCATAAAAGGTGTTGTCTGGCCTCTGATGTCTTAACCTCAAATGGAAGGAGGATATTTGATTGATAGAAAAAAGTCTAGGGAGAGGTAACAACTTGTGCAAAGACAGATATGTGAGAGAATGAGATAATCTGAAGCCTGTTGTGGATAGTTCATCATGCTTGAATTGTAGGCCAAAACTTTGTGAGTGTCAATCATATTTGCATTATAGTTCTCAAGGATGGCTCCAGAGTGAAGACAAGAGTAGAATTGGGCAGACAATTTCAAATCAGTAACCCAGAGGAATCTGAACAGATCAATAGGAGATGCAGCCCAAACCGAAGTATAGGAGTAGCAGCTATTCAAGTTTCACATTCACAAAGAGCCTACATTGTTAGGTTTTTGGTGTTTTTTCCACACCAAGTTATACAACAAATCAATGAGTTTGTATATACGTGTTAGACTTATTTATTTAACAAAAAAATTGAAATAAATAACAGTTTTCATACATTTTTGGATCTTTACTTTTTATATATGGAAAGCTTCAAAAACAGAACACTGTATGTCTCTGCCCCGATTGCCTGGGATAAAGGAGAATGGTTAGATCTGAGAGCTTTGTTAACCGTTTGCAGGTGCAATGTCTTGGCCAAGTTTGTACATTTGGCTCATGGCGTGGCAGTAACATAACTAGACTCCTAGCCTAGTGCTCTTTCACAGCACCATGTCTGCTCATCTTCCTTCTGGGAGAAAAGCAAGGAAACTGTTCTAAGCTTCCCCTACACAATTAAATACAACCCTTACGATTTGAAGCTCATAACTCTGATGGAGAGAACAGCAAAAGAGGCAATGTTAGAAGATTGGGAGGGAGATAAGTGCTAAAATGTAATGGAGCAAAAAAAATGATGATTAGTTTCAATTAGAAAAGGGATTGGATACTCACTGAAGTCGATTATTATTGCAGTAAAGGAATTCTAAGGAGGTAGACTTCCCTTACTGGATCCAGGCCTGTGATAGTAGCAGACGGAATAGTCCTTCAAATTCAGACTTGCTATTATCTTGTTGAAGATCCTTAAAATACTCATATTTCTCCATTTACATAAGCATGCTATTATGGGTCTTTATTTTGTAGGTCAACTTGTAATGGCAGTTATTTAAATGAGTGAAGTAGACAGTGGAACACATCTAAATTTAGCCACTCTGTGTGGGTAGTAAAGGAACTTAAAAAAAAAAACAAACTGGCAAATCTCACTGATGGATGCAAACCTTAAGAGTTTATGCAATGATGACACAGATATTCAAATAGCTAATATTTGGACACTCGCAGATTAACGTTCGGTAAACTTACAACCTTAAATGATCTGCCCAGGTTGGACAAATTATTTTCCCATCAGCAGTATTAACCATGGCCACAGCTACAAAGACAAACAAACCACAAACATCTGAGAGAGAGATGAATTAAGAACACAAGGAGGACAACTTCTGCAGTTTGCAACCGATACAACTTTCCCTTTCTTTCTGCTGGATGGTCTCCAGTCATCCTAAATTGCTGAACTGACATGTGGTAAACTTGGATGACCCAGAAGAGGCGAAACACATCCAGCTGTGTGTATCTGGCTGTCTGCTATTTCACCTAGTATTTTTGGATAGCAGGACCACTGCCACGCTTTTGGGCCTATCTCTTGCAGTAAGTTAAACGTTTCTCCAGTTTCCTAGCACTGGTAATGAAAGAGATGTTGAGAAAGATGGAGTTCATAGAGTGGACTTTGCAAATAACTACTCACTCACCAGCATTATGTAAGTTTAAGTTAGAGATTACAGATTTTGCATATTTTATATATTTGTTTACCTTTCCTGCTCCTGGAAGGAGGAGCAATTTAATAATTTTGAGATTCCCTTATAAAATACTATGTTTAAATGGAGCAGATTTTTATTTCTCTAAGATTTAAAACACAGCAGAGAGCTTTCCCTGTACACTTACCCAGTTTGCCTGATATGTGAATGGTGGAGGTGTTTGTGCTTCGTGCTGTAATGTAAGTTCCTGGTGGTCAATGTCTTTGCCCCCTTCATCTCATATTAGCTACAGCCCAGTTTTTTTCATATTCTCAGCTACTCAATTAACAATTTGGGGTAAAATTTGAATTTCATTAAAATTCAATGGAATAGGGTTGTAAACGTTCTTCTTTTTTGTATTTTCAGGATTTATAATCCTATGGGAAATCTAAGAGTATATTCAAATTACTCTACCCTATTGAAGTATGTGACAAATATTTTAAGTAAAAATAGTAGAGAATATAATATAATAGAGAAGATAGGGCTTACTTCTAGTTAGGGGATCTAGATGGAACCATAGAGGTTGAGAAAAAAATCACATTAACAAGTAAAATGAAAATTAAGAGACAAATGGAATAAGTTATGTGGGCCTATGCACAGAGTTAGAGCTCTCAGGCTGTGTGTGGGGGAAAGGCTAAGGGAAGTAGTGCACTGAGGTTAGAGACAACACGAGAATCCACAGTTGAGAATTCACATTCAGGGAAAACCAACAGACAGTAATAGAGCGCCTACAGGCACATTTTGGGGAGGAGGTGAAGGGTAGGTCTTATGGTGCATTAAAGGCCCAGGATGGAGTCTTTATCTTGTCCTGCAGGCCACACAAACATCATAAAAGTCAGATACCATAGATCAGCAGGTCCACATCAAACCGTGAGCCATCTGGCCCAAACTCTCCATGTGTCCTTGCTATGCCTCTTTTTTATAAACCACAGCCTAATGAATTACTTATAATTTCCTTTCTTTCTGACTTTGCTAATGACTTTTCTAAACAGTTTTCTTATCTCCACTTACTCTTGTGTGAACTGGAAGTCCCACTTTAGATACCATCTTTCTTCCAAACCTTTCTTCATTTCCTTCCTAGGCTTTCCCTTTGGAGTACATCTAAATTCATCCAGAATTTTATTAACAGCAGTTATTTTTCTAATTTATTTTATGGGTAAGTATGGACATATTTAACCTACCAAATTAAAACACTGAGTGATATCTCTATCCATTTCTTTTCAGTATATCCCTTCAGAAATTAGCCAAGAGCCATACATGTGACAGAAACTCACGAAATATTTGTTGAATGTTAACTGAATAAGTCAACAAAAAATTTTAAGCTTATGAAGTACAATATTTGGGATAATTAATTTAAAACAAAATTATATAGCTCAAAGTTCATTGTGTGTATTATGAAAGTGTGAATGTCTGTTGGTTTATAACTTTAATAAAGTCACATTGATTTAGAAGGTTGGCAGTAGGTTGTGGTGATAAAGGTGAATTAAAGAATGTATTTATTATAATGTATTTTATTGTTTTCAAGAAGACTATTTATCTTAAACTACAAAATGTGTACTTACAAATTGAAACCAGTTATTAACAACATCTGGTTCACAAATACATAGAGGTATACATATAAAATATATTATTTTCTTCAAGTTTTCCAGACACAGCATAAATAATAAATACAGGGAATATTTACTGTATTAAACTTTTGGTTGTGAACATTACCTCAAAATATATGCTGTAACTTTTAAGTTAAATTTTGAAAAAATATTTCAAAATTTTATTTGGTAACAAAATATATTTTGAGCTTTAATATTCAAAGTTCGGAGTTACTGGCCAGGCTTGGTGGCTCATGCCCGGAATCCTAGCATTCTGGAAGGCCAATGTCGGTGGATTGCCTGAACTTAGGAATTTGAGACCAACCTGAGCAAGAGTGAGATCTCATCTTTACCAAAAATAGAAAAACTAGTTGGGCTTTGTGTCAGGCACCTATAGTCCCAGCTACTCAAGAAGCTGAGGCAGGAGGATCACTTGAGCCCAGGAATTTGACGTTGTTGTGAGCCATGTCATTGTGCCACTCTACCCAGGGAGACAAGACTAAGATTCTGTCTCAAAAAAAAAAAAAAAAATTTCTGAGTTAGTGATACCTTTTGTAATATATCAAAAACCAAGATACAAATACTCATGTCTTAAATTCCTTCCACGTTAAAAAATGACATGAGTAGACAGGTATAGAAAGATAAAATACTGCTGTGTGTTTTTATAACTCATTTTTTATTTGAAAGGTAAACAACATATTTGCCCATAATATACTCTCTGTAGCTTTAAATTTGTATGTAATACTAAAAATAAATTTTAAAAAATGACGGAGTCTAAATTAGTTTGAGATTAAAGCATGCCAGTAAATAAATAATAATGAATACTTGGTTTAATTTCTAATTGAACTGCAAAGGTTTTCATTTTGCAAATTGAGAAGTTAAGCTTACTGTTTTGAAAAGGGAATTAAGTAATTAAAGAATTTTATCCAGAAGCACATGGTGGATGCATTGTATTCTAAGTGGAGGTAATCTCTATTACTCTTCCAAATGATCTGAGACATAATATGACTGACTATTTCTTTTTCCCCAAATGTGCCTGCCAACAAATCAGGATTAGAGAGAGTACTAGACTAAACACAGAATTAAAAAGAGCACACAGATATTTAGAGTCTGACCTAGAAAAAAATATGAAACCTAATGAGTAGAAAATAATGAATTACAATCCATTCATACTTCTACTGGTTCCAGCATAAGGCGATCCAGTTGTTTGAAAGTTCTGTAGGAACACCACTTTTGGACAAAAGAGGGACTTGAAAAAATTTAAATATGTAAAGACATCAGCATGGCTTAGATAAAGTAGAATATAGTACGTCTAACCACCAGGTTGCTGGCCCAGACCTTAAAATTGTTTGGTTAAGAAATTCTAATTTCTTATAATAATAGCTTTTGCATAATGGAAAAATAATAATAGGAGATTTTTTAACTAATGGTATTGTGATATTGTTTTGAGTTACTGTTTTTGGTCCCCAGTGAGCCAAGTGCCACAGGGTCCCCAATCCCTTTCTTCAGGGACTTACTGTCTGATAGAAACCCAGTAACAATGGGCCAGGACACAGCCAGACACACTATGGAGTTGGCTATGAGGAAAGAAGGACATTCTTCTCTTTCTCCTCAGAGTCACAGAAGTTAGTTGTATAGGACACTCCACCAGTTAAATGGTACAACTCCTGAGACAAAGTCAGAAGCTTATCCCAAAGCACAGAATTGATGCAGCTCTATTTATTGGTTGGATTTCTAGACCAGATAAAAGAAGAATATGATTATGATTATGATTAAGAAAAAAAAAGATGTACAAGAAGAATAAAAGAAGAGGAACAGAGCCAAGAAAGAAAATGTAAATATTCCTAATTGACAGAGATCTGGATTTAAAAGTCTTGATGGAAGTAGGGCATGGTGCCTTACATCTGTAATCCCAGTACTAGGGGAAAACAAGGTGGTAGAAGTTTGAGACCAGCCTGGACAACATAAAATGACACTATCTTTACAAAAAATAGAAACTTTATCAAGGTGTGGTGGTATATACCTGTTGTCCCAGGTACTCAGGAGATTGAAGCAGAAGGATTGCTCGATCTCAGAAGTTCAAGGCTTCAGTGTGCTATTATTGTACCACTGTACTCTAGCCTTGGCACAAGTCTTAAAAAATCCTGATGGAGAGAAGGCAAAAATCTTTTTCCATTTATTTTACTTTTGTACTTGTGAGGAATGGTGGGTATAAATGTAAATAATAAATATGTTGATCCTGTTGCAGAGGGGAATGTTAACAATGTTATGCAAAAGTGTCATGTCACTCACCTTTCCATATGGCATGGGGGATCATTTTTCAATTGGACTGTAGTCACCAAGTGATGTTTCCTGCTAAAAGAGAATTATGATTTATTCTAAGATTGGCAGATAGCTGGTATTTTGAAAGATTAGAGGGGGAAAAGGAAATATATGTGTCCATTAATTATTAAAAACATCTTGAGTACTTAATAGGATACTACTTAACTGTACCTTGGCAATTCTTTGTGGCTAGAAATAGGGCCAAAACAGCTCTTTTAAAAACTCTAGCAGCATTTATTAGATTTTATGACTATTTACAACTTTAGGAAATCAATGAATATTCTCATTGGAAAAGGAGAAGACTTTAGTATTTTGCTTCATCAAGGCCAAGCTAAAACTTCCCCTGATGTTCTGAAGGTTGCTGGAAAATTACTAACATGAGGCAGATGAATAGGAGAACAGGCATACAAATTTATTTGATCATAGTGTCATGTGACACCGGACCCTTTAAAATGAAGGCTTGAAAGTCAATAAATGCAGAAAGCAAGAGAGTAGATAATTTTTTTAAATATGAAGTATTCTATAAGCTTGCTTTGTCCACATTATTTTTTAAATATGAAGAGCATGTAATAAACATGAGGTAGTCCTACAGATTTATCTTGAATTAGTAATGAGAGTAAGAAAGACTTTTATAGAATATAATATTTATTTATTTGCTAATTATAACATACTTATTTACCAAGTTAGAAATAGACACCTAAATGGATATAAAGGGCTCAAATAACTAAAGTATGAATTTTCAACCACAGCTGTCATAGGCTCACCAAGTGTCCGTTCTATGTTTCAACACAGATTATTGACAATTATCATATGACGATGAAGTTAGAGCAGATGATTGGCAAGTAGAATTGTAGAATTTGGCTGTGATCTTAAAATCTTTTAGGTTAGTGGTTTTTAAAAATGTCTTTAGCAATTGAAACCATCTTTTTCATAAGACCATGATATAGACTATTAAATAAAAGTAGATTTGTTCTGGTTGAAGCAGGACAGGGAGACTAAATCTAGCTAAATCCCTAATTTTATCAGAGGGAAGATTTAATTTACTAAAGGTAATTAATAAGAAAACTATAAATAAAAACATATGTCTTTTGATTCTCACTCCATTCATTTTGTCAGTAAATTGTGATGTATCTAGAGAAGAAAGCTGATGACAGCAAAATTAAGCTATTTAGATTCAACAACTGTTTTCTAGGGCTACAATGACAATCAAACATATAGACAAATCATATATATATATAGACAAGTGGAAAAGAATAGAGAACCCAGAAATAAACCCACAGATTAATATCAGCTTGAGTTCCTCAAGGGTGTAAGAATACATAATAGGGAAAGGATAGTGTCTTCAACAAATGGTGCTGGGAAAACCAGATATTCAAATGCAGAAAGAGGAAATTGGATGTCTGTCTTACACTATAAACAAAATTAACTCAAAATGGTTTATATACTTAAACATAAGATTTGATGCTAAAATTCCTAGAGGAAAACATGGAAGAAATCCTTCTGGAAATTGGTTTTAGCAATAATCTTTTGAATGTAAAGTCATGATCACAATCAACAAAAATAGACAAGTATGATTACATCAGATTGATGTGTTTATTTTTACTTATTGTTTTAAAAATTGCGTATATATTTTGATATATTGCATTGTGGTAAAGTCAGAGCCTTCAGCATCCATCACTGGAGCAATGTATGTTGTACCCACCGAGCAATGGCTCATCATCTCCCTTAACTTCCCAACTTTTTAAGTCTCCATTGTCCATCAACCAACATGCTGCTTCCATGTGCCATTATTTAGTTCTCACTTGTAAGTAGAAACATGTGACATTTGTCAGTCTGTGTCTGAGTTATTGCACTTAAGACAATGGCCTCCAGTTCCATTCATGTTGCTGCAAAAGACATTATTTCTTTTTTTGTATAGCTGAATAGTATTCCATTGTATAATCTAAATATTACCACATTTTCTTTATCTTATTGTCTGTTAATGGACACTCAGGTTGATTCCATATCTTTGCTACTGGGACTAGTGGTGTGATAAACATATGTGTGCAGGGTTGCTTTTTATAAAATGATTTCTTTTTCTTTGAGTAGATATCCCATAGAAGAATTGCTGAATCATATGGTAGTGAATTCTATTTTTAGTTCTTTGAGAAATTGTTATACTGTTTTCCATAGAGCTTGACTAATTTACATACCCACCAACACTGTATAAGAGTACCCTTTTCTCCACATCTTGACCAACATCTGTTAGTTTTTGTTCTTTTAATAGCAGCCATTCTGATTGGTGAAAGACGATATCTCATTGTGATTTTAATTTGAATTTCTCTGATGATTAATAATGCTAAACATTTTTTCATATCTTTGATCATCTCAGTAGTCTCAGGAAAAGCTTTTAATAAAATTCAGCATCATTTCATAACAAAAATCTCCAACAGACTAGGCATAGGAAGAACGTACCTCAAAATAATAAAAGGCATATATGGCAAGCCCACAGCGAACATCTTATTTAAAGAAGGCATTTGCTTTAAGAACTAAAACAAGACAAGGATGCCCACTTTTACCACTCTTATTCAACATACTACTAGAAGTTCTTACCATAGCAATTAGACAAGAGAAAAAAATGGAAACCTATCCAAATTGTCAAAAAGGGATTGAAATTATCCCTGTTTGCTGATGAGATGATCTTCTATCTAGAAAACTCTAAAGACTCCACAAAAAAATCTTGGATTTGACAAATGAATTCAATAAATTTGCAAGATACAAAATTAATCTACACAAATCAGTAGCACATATACACACTGATAATATCTAGCAGGGAAACAAATCAAGACAGCAATTCTATTTGCATTAGCTACAAAAAAATAATAATAATAATAATAATGTCTATTAGAGTATATTTAACCAAGGAAGTGAAATAGCTCTACAAGGAAAATTATTATACAAAACACTGATGAAAGAAATTGTAAATGACACAAACAAATGAAAAAACATTCCATGCTCATGGATTGACAGAATTAATACGGTTAAAATGGCCATGCTGTCTAAAGCAATATATAAGTATAGTGCAATTCCTATCAAATACCAGCGCCATTTTTTATAGAATTAGAAAAAGAAATTCTAAAACCCATAAGAAACCAAAAAGAGCCCCAATAGCCAAAGCAATCTGAAGCAAAAAATAAATGAAAACAAAGCAGGAAGCATGACATTACTCTTTTAGCAAATTAGTGTTCATTATTGTTATTGAATTTTTTTTGTCCTGCTCAAGAATATTGGAGCTTAAATTAGAGCAACAAACATTCCTAAATTTCTTGTTAAATATGCTAAGAATGGAAGTGAAGACCAGACACAATGGCTCACACTTGTAATCCTGGCATTCTGGGAGACTGAGACAGGTGGATTGCTTAAGCTCAGGAGTTCAAAGGCAGCCTGAGCAAGAGAAAGACTCTTTCTCTCCTAAAAATAGAGAAACTGAGACAGGAAAATTGTTTGAGCTCAAGAATTTGAGATTACTGTGAGCTATGGTGATACTGTGGTGCTTTACCCAGGATGACAGAGTAAGACTCTATCTCAGAAAAAAAAAAAAAAAGTATGAAAATGAAATCAGGGGTATGTTATTCCAAGTTTATGGGGATAATTTCATGAAGAAAAATCAGTGTACAAATGGATTAAATGTTTTTCTGAAGAGGAGAAAAAGCATCACTGATGAAGAGAGGTCAGGGCAGCCTGTAATGACCAGACTGACAAAAACATTGCAAAAATTCATTCAATTACGAATTATTTGTCAAAACTACCAGCTGACTGTGAGAAGCATAGCAGATCAAACAAACAGAGATAAAGAAACAGTTAAAAAAAACCTTAACTGAAAATCTTGGCCAACAACTCATGGCTCTTGCATCATGGCAATGCACCAGCTCACCCAGCATGGTGAGAGAGTTTTAGCCAATAAACAAATAACTGGCTATGGGAACACCCTCTCTATTCACCTATTCTGTCCCCCAATGACTTTTTTTACCCAGACAGAAAGGAAATGTTGTAAGGAAGACATTTTGATGACATTCAGGACATCAAGGGTAATATAATGATAGCTTTGATGACCATTCCAGAAAAAGAGTTGCAAAATTGCTTTCAAGGATGGATGACGCATTGCATGGATGCATAGCTACACAAAGAGAGTACTTCATAGGTGACTGCAGTGATATTCAGCAGATAGGTATAGAGCACTTTTTCTAGGATGCGTTCACAAACTTAATTATTAGATCTCATAGTAAAATGAGACTTAAACTAAAAACTGCCACACAACAAGAGAAATAATCAACAGAGTGAACAGATAACCTGCAGAATGGGAGAAAATAATTGGCAACTGTACATCCATTAGGAGATTAATATCCAGAATTTATAAAGAACTCAGCAAAGACATCCTCATTAAGAAGTGGGGTAAGGACATGAATAGACATTTTTAAGAAGGTTTATTTTTAAATGCTGATGCCACAGGACAGTGATGCACATGTGATCCTCATCCACCAGGTCTGTGGTTGTGTAGTTAAGGTTAAGAACCAGCAAGTAACAGTCCTGTGACTAAATCACTATTGTGGAGGAGGGGAGGGCTGGTCTGTCTTTGTGCTAGAATAGAGACCCAAACATGTTTTCATTATACCCTAAGCCCCTTAGGTTATAAAGAACTCCCTGTGGCATAATTCTCTGAGTCAAAGTAAAACTATTAAGAATTTTCTTAAGCAATAAAATAAGCTGCAGGCACAAAAAAAAAGACAACACAGTTCCTCATTGAGCTCAACTGACATCTACTTTAGATATTGAAAGCAATTGGCTAAGAACACCTGATAGGCAACATAGCAGGTGGCAGGTGGCAGAGGTGTACAGCAGCCTGGAGAGAACAGGGATCCAGGCTTTGGCTCTGTTTGAATAATACCAGGCCAAGCAGGAGGGAACAGACATTCTTAGTCTGCTTAACAGTCTAAGTCTGTTAGTCTGATAACAATGGTGTTGTTATCACCTGTTTCCCAGCGTTCTGTCTGGAGAAGTTATAAACCTATGCTTTTCAGTATATTTGAAAGTCAGGATATTTGTATTTGCAAATCTGATAAGATCTTCTTTCTCATATATTTCTATCTCTCCTTCCTTTTTTTTTTTTTTAAGACAGAGTCTCTCTTGGTCACCCTAGGTAGAGAGCTATAGCAACCTCAAACTCTTGGGCTCAAGCAATTCTCTTGACTCAGCCTCCTGAGCAGCTGGGACTACAGGTACCTGCCACAATGCCCCGGCTTTTTTGGAGTGGGGTCTCGCTCTAACTCAGGCTGGGGTCTAGGCCTCCCAGAGTGTTGGGATTACAGGCATGAGCCACCACTCCGGGTCCCATATATATTTCTTGATTTTCATCTATGTTCCAATATCTATTTGAGCCTTCCTTCTAGTGGGGGTCTCACCATAGGTATTAAGAAACTCAAATTCTCATGTTCCAAAATAAACAAAGTCCCCACACTCTATTCCAACTACCTATTACAACTCAAATTACCCCCAGGGCTAGACATTAAACTAGATATTAAGAGAAAGCTCATTGAAATAATTTTTACCTTGATGTGAGTGTCTAATGAGGAGGCTATCTTGACTCTCCACGGGCACTTGCATTTCAATAATGGAAATTTGTTAACTCAGGTAAATTGCCAATTAGTGGACAGTGTGGTAACACACAAAAAAAAGGGTAAAGAAAGTTTTCAGACAATAAGGCAGGGGTGGCGAACACGCGGCTAGAGCCGCATGCGGCTCCCGGCCAAAATGAATTTCGGCTCTTTGCCTCTTATCATTATTTTGTATACTGTGGCTCTTTGCCAAGTTTGGATTTTGTTATGCTGCTTCTGAGGA
>CAUYPK010035775.1:0-16001 GCA_963574355.1 Loris lydekkerianus | reverse complement strand
GTTGTTGCTAGTTTACAGTTTTTCTTTAGCAATAAATATTGAAAAGCATTTAACCTACTGATTCCTCAATTATTGTAATTGTTTTGGGTATATATTTTTATTTTTGAAATTTACCAGTGGCTACTGCATTTTCCACCTCGGCTTATCCTTGAGTCACTAAGTTTTCCCAGTTTTTAGGGTAAAATTAAGGGGATCGGCTTATACTCGGATCGGCTTATACTCGAGTATATACGGTACTAAGCCTGACTGTTTCCCAGATATTGGGAGAAGTCTCCTCACCTCACCCCCAATAGCACCCAGCTGGCAGGAGAGCTGCTTTGCAGGCTGTCGTAAGACCCCTGCACCCAGTGAGGTAAACTGTCAAGGGAAACCAAGACTGGTGGGTCCAGGTGCCTTGGAAGGTACAGCAGAATATAAGGGCAGAGACAAGAAAAACAGAAGCACACCTTCACAAGAGATGCGAGAGAAAACTAACTCAGTCCAAGGTCTACTCCAGAGCCAGGCCCTCCTGGCATGAGAAAGGAGCCATCAGAAGTTGGCCAGGATTTGGCTTATGAACTTCACCTCTAGATCCAAGGAGAGGTTTTAGGGGCTCTGAAACAGATAAACTTTTGTTAAAGTCAGACTCTTGTTACAAGGATAGTTGCACTGGGTAAAAGGGTATCTCAGGAAAGACTCTCAAACCTAAAATAAAGAACCCCAAATTTTTCAGAAGGAAAATTTACTATAACTGGAATATGATACGTCCATGTTAAAAATTCTTATGAAGGGTTTATTGATGCAAATGCTAAGGATATGAAAAGTGAAAAATAAAACAGGATTCCAAATTTATTTTTAAAAATAAAAGAGGACAATACAAACATACAGAAAGAAGAATGAAATAACAAACACTAAATATTAACAGCACTTTCTGTCTGGGTGGCAGGATCATAAGGAATTTTCATTTTCTTATATACATATATTTTTCTTTGTTCCAAATTTTCTGTATGTCATATTTCTCATTAAAAATACCACTATGAATTGATACAAGAAAAGGACGCACAATTTCTCCAGAATCCTACATATGTTTCAAACATGTCACACGTCCCTCGCTGGCATTTTTAATTCACTCAGACTCATATTTCCGAAAGGAAAAATATATATATAAGCTGACTTCACACCACAGCAAAATTGCCATCTCAGAACAAAGCTTTACAATACAGAAATAAAACATACATACATATATATTATGTGTCGCTTCTAAAGACCTAGTATATCATTTATCTTCTTATGGATAAGGGATAAAGAAAACACAGTCTATATATACAACAGGATATTATTTGGCTTAAAAGAGAAGGAAATCCTGCCATTAGTAACAGCATGGTTGAAAGTGGAGGACATTAGGCCAAGAGTCTGTATCTGAAGTAACCCAGGTACAGAAAGATCAGTACTGCATTCCCCTTATATGTGGAATCTTACAAAGGCAAACTTCCTTTCTTTTTTTAATAATATTTCAACTTTTACTGTGAGCATATATTACTTTTAAAAACTTGTGTGATTTAACAAAATGAAAAAGAACTAATGATTTAATTAAAAAGTGAGACATAAAATTGTTTACTATAATTACAATTATAAAACACAAAAACTGATGCATAGCTTTACAAAACAAACTTCTTAAAAGTCAGAACAGAAGCAGAGCAGGAGGGTGGTTACCAGGGCTGGGAGAGGGGAAACGGGGAGTTGTTAGTCGCAGGGTCTGAACTTGCAGTTATAAAATGAATAAGCTCTGGAGAAATAATGTACAGCATGGTGACTATAGTTAATAATATCGAACTAAAGTCTTCAAATTTGGCGGTGCCTGTGGCTCAAAGGAGTAGGCTGCTGGCCCCATTTGCTGAAGGTAGTGGGTTCAAACCCAGCCCCGGGGTAAAAAAAAAATAAAGTCTTCAAATTTGCTAAGAGATCTTAAGTGTTTCACCACTCACAAAATCAAACAAACAAAACCAATGGCAGCTCTGCAAGGTAATGAATATGTTAATTAGTTTGATTGTGGTCATCATTTCATAATATACAGGTATATCCAAACATCACATTGTATACCCTGAATATATACAATGTGTACCAATTACACCTCCACAAAGCAGACAAAATTCTGTAAGGTCATGACATTTCCAAAGTCATGTTCATCTAACCACATGCTACATACAGCATCCCAAAAAGCACGTATTGCTCAGCGCTTCTAGTTCAGCCACTGTATTATTTAAGCATTTTTCAAAAGAAATCACATTATATATGCATCTCGACAATTTATTTTATGTAACAGAGTACAGAATGTTCCAATCAAGAAAAACACACACATACACTCTCACAGAAGGAAATCACTCAGCAACCCACATTAGCATTGAGTCTCGGACATTCAAAATTGTCACTATTGTCAGTAAACCCCAGAGTCAGCGAACTCCATAATGGTGGCACCTGTTGTTATCTGTTACCAGAGACAATTTTGAAATGATTAGTTACTTCACACATGTCTTAATCCACTTAGATGAAAATAATTCCACAATGCACGCATACGGCGTGCTGGTGCTGCTGGTTGCAACAAAGGAAACGTGTCCCTAACCCAGGAGCTTTCTCCATGATTCTCATGCCTCAGCCTGACATCAGCTCATCCCGGGAGTAAGAGCCGGCGAGAGCCATGTGAGTCTCCCCTAAAGCAAATCTGAATCTTTATAATCTCTCTGAAACCAACTATTCATCAACGATTTTCAAAGACCCGATCTAAGATGAAAAACAATAAAACATTAATATGATACCATAGTTTGGTGATTATGTGCAAAGCTGGAAATGATGGATAATAGTGTTAAAGTACAGGGATCCAGCTAGTGACATCTTAGTCTGTTTTGTGCTACTCTAACAAAATAGCTGAGACTGGGTAATTTATAAAGAACAAAAATCTACTTCGTCACAGTGGCAGAGGCTGAGTAGTCCAAGATTAAGGTGCTGGCATCTTGAGCCTTTTTACCGCATCAGCACATGGCAGAAGGTGGAAAGGCCAGGGAGGAGGAAGCTGGATGAAACCTCTTTTTAAGGCCTTAATCCAGCGGTTCTCAACCTGTGGGTCATGACCCCTTTGGAGGTCAAATGACCCTTTCACAGGGGTCGCCTAAGACCATCCTGCATATCAGATATTTACATTACAATTCATAATAGTAGCAACATTACAGTTATGAAGTAGCAATGAAAATAATTTTATGGTTGGGGGTCACCACAACATGAGGAACTATACTAAAGGGTCATAGCATTAGGAAGGTTGAGAACCACTGCCTTAATCCCTTTAATGTAGGAGGAGCCCTCTTACCTAATCACCTCTCAAAGGCCCCACCTTCTAATACATCACTTTGGAAACACCTGAATTTTAAAGGCCACACATCACAAATAGATTTGTTTCCCTATAGCTCATGTTAGGAATATCTAGGAAGGATAGATATTATATGGAGTTAGGTAAACTAATAAATATTTCAGAAAAACTAATTTTTCTGTAATAGCTAGTCCCATGGAACTCATTATCCCTGGTCAAACATTTGCTTCTTCCATAAAAACACCAACTCCCAGGACAGTATCCAATAGTGGACTGGTGAGTGCCAGAATAAGGGTTTTCCAAATAAATAAATGAATGTGCATCATTTGCAGTAGCCAAAAAATGAACAAAACCTAAATAGTTCACAACAAGGGACAACGTTTTTAAATTAAAGGACTCGATATGCTTGATGGGCTATTATTTAACATTTTAATTATGGTTTGAGTGTGAAGTATGACATGATGCTAAGTGTATCAGCTAACGTGACAGCTGTCTACATTATTTATACATATGAACTATAATTCAACACACATGCAAATACTAGTGGTTGAATTATTCAGGTGAAATAACTGTGAAAAACTTTTATCTTTTAAAAACATCGCCCTTGTGTTACTTTATACAGTTGCTCCTACTGTGGATATTTTGGATATTTTGTTTAGAAGCATTTAACATTCACAACATTGCCCTCCTTGACCACCAGACACTCTCCTCTTCCTTCCCTGTACCCCACCACCACAGAGCTAAAAGACCAAAGCCCAGAGGAAACTTCTCAGTAAGACCAACACTCAAAGAAGATAGATGGCCATCTTCAAAATTCCTGGATGAAAACTGTTTGGAATAAACTTTCAGATAAAAATATTTTTTTTTTAATTTAGGATAACGTGTATATGTGGGCATAGGTATTATACCTCACACATAATTTGCAAAATACATAGAATACATCAAATACACATAATATATCACATAATATAGTTCATCATTTTTCCACAATTGGGATCCCATATTGAGCCTAGAAATACATATATCCATAGTGCATGGAAATTACACTCGGATCAGGGTAAATTACTGGATTATGTAGGTTTAACAAAATCACTTGTTCAAATACAGGATGGGAGAGATGTTGGCAGACATTTGGAGAAGAACTAAGGTATTTATTTTCCTTTCCTTTCCTTTCCCTTCCCTCCCTTCTTCCCTCCCTCCCCCCTCCCTCTCTTTCTTTATTTAAAAAGATATTTTTTAAAGGAAACTACATGGATAAGTTGTAAAGAAAATGGGCTTGGGGAAATTTAGATTATGCTAAGTGATCACTGAATTTATTCTGCCAAGACCAACTTCCATCACACTCAAAAAGAAGTAGCAGAGGGGATTGCAACTAGGAGTGAGTGAGAAAAAGAAGACAGCAGAATATTAACAGACTCGAAAACACACCATCAGCTGTATCAGACACACATGTCTACCTTGAGGAACATGTTAATGCAACGTTTATACGAATATAGAATTTGGATGATGTTAGAATAAAAATATTATCTGATAAATCAATATAATAAAATTGATAATGACCAAAGCATCTTCTGCATCCTACTTTGAAGTTTTTGCCTATCCCAGCCTGACTTCACCATGTTCTCTACTAACAATGTGTTATATTTTGCACACACATTTATCCAGAGCTGCCCTCTCTGAGAAAATCCAAGCATATTGTGACAGCCTATCTTTCAGTCAGCTGGCAGGTAATTCAACTAATCTGTACATGATGAAATAACTCAGACCGAAGGAAATGGTCCTTTATCAAACTAACCCTGAACACACACTATCTTTCCGCCCATGCTCTGACAGATAATGTTAGCCTGTAAGGGAACTATCGTCAACCTTCCCCACCAGGGCCAGGGCCAGGGCCAGGGTCATCACACAGCCACAGGAGGGAGACACCGGAAGCCTGGAGAGACTGTTGTCCCACAGGATTTCCACACATAGAAATGGAGATCTTCCTTTAAGCCTCAGTGATGATGACAACCAAGGTGACGGGGGAGGTGATGAGGAAGTGAATGCCTGCTCTGTAGAAAGGGGCTTCCCTAAATTATTGTAATTATTGAATGCACGGACTAACAACTTCTTCTCCAATGCATCCAGCTTTTAGAAAAAGAACAATGCCCTCTGGTCTGCTTGCAATTTCCTCTAATGGCCAGAAAAACACAAAGGAGATTTCACACAAGACTCCCCAAGCTACTGGCATTGGAACTGACAAACGTGCATCTCATTGGATGTTACAAGTTGATGTGCCTGTCCAGAACTCCTGGGGGACGGGCAGGCAACAGACAGCTGTCAACACCAAGTTCTGTAAGTAAAACAAGACCTTGAACAACAAGGGCAGGGCCAGGACCTCAAAGTGACGCGAATAACAGACTTCAGAAGTAAACAGGCATGGAGTCCAGTTGAATTTTTCCCTTCAGTTAGTAGCGAGCGAGGACACAACAGGCACAGGTGAACACGTTTTGGTCTAGTCAGGTTTGATTCTTGGCTAAAAGAGACTTGTATTAAAATCAGAATTCAAGAAAATAATGCTCTGATGTTTCTTATCATGAAATTACTATCTTTCCACAAATGTCATCCTGGGTCGTTAATAACCATGTTGAAGGCCTTGCAGAAAGAAAAGAAATAGCTGATTTGGGGGCTGGGTACAGCGGTGACCACCTGTAGTCCCCCAGCTACTCAGGAGGACATGATGAAAGCATCACTTTTGAGGCTGGTGTCAAGGGTACAGTGCTGTATCTGTGAACCCCCAGCGTACTCCAGCCTGTCTCCCAAAAAAAAAAAAGAAGAAAAGGAAAGGAGGAGGAGGAAGAAAGACAGAGAGAAAGTGGCAAAGAAAGAGAGAGAGAAAGGGAAGGGAAAGGGAAAGAGGGAGGGAGGGAGGATTTAGGAACCCTACCTTACTCCTAACAAGATTACTCTTACATGACTGGCGTACGGATAGGGCCATATTGCTAAATGATGGATATCCCAGCCCCCTCACTATGTTCCATCCTGTAAGAGATCCTTAAACAATCAATTGAGGGCATCAAACTAAAAGAAACAATCCATAGGATGTATAACTTTGGCAATGAATGGGAAAATTGAGATCCCTTTAAACCAAATTCAAAGAAATAAGGACTGAACATTACACTATTTTAATGAAAATGTAGTAGGCTATTTTCTTTCAGGGGTAGGATAAAAGGGGTCTAAATCCAAAGTATCAATTTATTTATAATTATTAAAAATACGCTCCAGAATAGCAAAAGTAATCTCAAAAAATCTGCAAATTTTCCATTTATTTTCTGGCTAGTATCTATTTCTACTTCATTCATTAAAAAATAGGGAGGATTTAGGGTGGCGCCTGTGGCTCAAAGGAGTGGGGCGCTGGCCCCATATACCGGAGGTGGCAGGTTCAAACCCGGCCCCAGCCAGAAACTGCAAAAAAAAAAAGGGGGGGGAGGGGGAGACTTAAAGGACGAAGTTGAGAAGAAACGGTAAAGAAAAATACTGAAAGTGAAGAGGCAGCATCGCTCTGTGAAGGCAGACTGCAGAAATTCTAATCCTGGCCTTACCACACATTAGCCAGGTGAGTTTAGGTAATTACAATATTTAACCTCTCTGGCTGCCTTATCTTTAAAAGAATGATAACAAACCTATTTCAGGTTTTAACCTATGACAGGGTAAAAGAGTTATCAGCTGTAAAGAACTCAGTATAGGCATACAGCAAGTTCTACAGAAATATTTATTATAATAAACAAAAACCAGCTTGTTAACAAAAACTTACAAAATAAAGCAGGCTTAGCACAATCTGGTATTTGTTTAATATGAACGGAGATTTGACACATTTAATTTTTAGTAGAAAACTTTAATCCAGGTTTTACCATATATCACAGATGTCTTCAGGCATAAAATTAATTTTCATCCAGAGTAGAAATAATCCCGGCAATTATCCTGTTCCAGATTGCTAATTTTTCATCCATGAATGCCTCACCTCATCCTGAAAGTAAAATTTCCATAGGGACAAAAACCACTTTAACTTTCATTCCATAAACTGTGCAGGACCCTGCAAAGTATGACCCAGGAAGTTGCCACTTACCAAGTTGATCTCAGCTGGATCAGCCTAACAGTAACTTTGACAGCATTGACCTGCATTTAAACACATTTGCTAAATTCTTAGTGAAAATGATGAAAACCTGGGCCATGTGGTTTAACTATAATCCTTCAAGTTGTTGAAAACCTTTATTTAATCATAAGGGGGTTAGCATTTCTCCAGGAAAAAATAGAGAAAGAAAGAGAGAAAGGAGAGAAATGTAAATGTCCAAAACATCTGTCTTCCGTAGTGACTTTCTGAATCCTTTCCAAGTATTTCAAGACCCCAAAAATAGTGGATTTCAAAATTAAGTCTGGGCCAGGCATGCAGTGGCTCACAACTGTAATCCTACCACAATGGGAGGCTGAGGTGGGAGGATCCTGTGAGGTCACACATTCAAGACCTGCCTAAGCCAGAGTCAGACCCCCGTCACTACTTAAAAAAAAAGTAGCCAGGCATTGTGGCTGGTGCATGTAACCCCAGCTACTCAGGAGACTGAGGCAAGAGGATCGCTTGAGCCCAAGAGTTTGAAGTTGCTGTGAGCAAAGACTCCATAGCACTCTAGCTAGAGCAACTGAGTGAGACTGTTTCAAAAAAACAAAAAAAAAAAAAAAAAAAGAAGAAAGTGTGGATATTCAGATTCCAACCCTTGTTGGATCCAATGGAAAGATAATTTACTACTTACTACAGAGCAGCAGTTCTCAACCTGTGGGTGGTGACCCCTTTGTAACAATGAAAATATGAAAATACATCATGGCATTAGGAAGGTTGAGAACACTGCTATAGAGTCTCTCCTAACAGCAGCCAAGTTCATTCCAGATCACCAGGAATAAGCAAATCAATCCTCCAGACTGAAAACCTATTCTCTCATATTGTTCAACACTTCTCAAGGTGAAAAACTACCCAAGGAAACAAAAGATTTTCCACCCTTTACGTATAAATGCCAAAGGGACGCAAAAGAGCATAAGGAATTAAAAGAAAAATACCCACCCCCCGCACAAAAAAAAATCAAGAAAACACTAAATGTGGACACTTTAATAAAGAGTATTAAAAATCAAATTTTAAAATGCAAGGATTGAACAGCGCATACCACGTTTCATGAAAATGAAGCATAGTCAGATGGTAAAACATTTACATAAGGGCGGAATAACCAGCTCGAACACTTCCATAGACAGAACACGTAAACCAAATGGCCCAACAGTAATGAAAGTGTATTTGCTACAGATGAGAACATGTGGTTCATTTTATTTTCAGGCTATTTGGCCAGCACTGACTGATCTACAGTACTTTGTGTAAATCTCCCTATCAAAAACCCTGAAATGCACGACTAAAACCATTTCTCTGAAATGTTATCACCTAATTCCCCCAACTGATCACCACCTTTTTCCATCTTTCTCATTGCCTCATTAGCAAAAATGTATCCATATTTATCAGATCTGTTCCTATTTCTTTCCCTGAACAGCACCCCCATCCCACTACGTTTTAAAACCAGCTCCCTAAGTTCCTATTCCCTCAGCTACAGTTCAAACCTGCAGCACTTCTTCAAGCCCCTCATTCCCACAACATGATGTCACCTCCCTTCCCTCAACTCCCTTTCTTCTCATCACCATATTCACACACATGCACCTTTCAGAAATATACTCCATTCATCATATTGGTCCCTTCTCCTCATGGTGATAAAAATGGTTCAATCCTTTTCATCTGGAAAAGTCTCTGCCTCAGCATGTGAATAGTATGTGATGAAATAATTAAGGAATACACATATAATCAAGAGATTAAGAAAACAAAAATTAAGATCGGTTCAATAAAAGCAAAACCTAGAAACTTTCAGGAGAAGTTATGGGAGGGAAATTCTAAAAGAGAGAGAGAGACAGCTTTGGTTATTAGAATTGTGCAGAGAATCTAAGAAGGTAATGAGGGAAACACTCTGAAAGCACCAGGCACCCTGGCTTCACTGAGCGTTCTCAGATCATAGTATATTCAGTTGTTCCTTAAGCTGCCATTTTATCTGACACCTGCAATTAATGATTTCTTTTTTTTTTAATTTCAGGTTAATGTGAGGGTACAAACCGGGTCACAATATTTGACTTTGTTAGGTAGACCCCCCCCTTTATGATTGTGTCCTGCACCCAAACCGTATGCCCAACACCCCTACACTGTGCCCATAAAGTGGGAGCACCCCCTTTACCCCCTCCCCCCAACTTGAATTGAAATGAGTTTTTCTCCTATGTGGGCGTGAATTAGATTGTCCACTGCTTCCTACTGGTGTTGAGGACATTGGATAGTTGCTTTTCCATTCTTGTGACTCTATACTGAGAAGAATGTGTGGAACCCCAGCTATGACGTCCTTGAAAGGTCAGGACGTGGATGCCTTTCAGTCACTCTTCAGGGTTACTGATCTCAGTCATTTTAACAGCTTGCCAGATCAGCGCTACTAAGAAAACTGGATATTTGAAGGCTGAAATTATAAGAACTTCTCTCAAAGAATTGTTTGTATTTTATCAATAATATCCACAATGATATTAATTCAATTCAATTGCAATTCAATAATAAGCATAGATGACACTTGTTGAGGGATCATTCCACAGATATTACATGTATGTTAAGCCCATGCATGTAAGGTATTATCTCATTTACTCCACAGATCCATACAGGAGACACAGCCATAAAGTCATCAATAAGCTAACCCAACATTATGCAATATGCAAATGATGCAATGGCTTATCAGGCACCAAATCCGGTACTTTAATTTTTTTTATTTTTTTTGAGACAGAGCCTCAAGCTGTCACCCTGGGTAGAGTGTCAGCATCACAGCTCACAGCAACCTCCAGCTCCTAGGCTCAAGCAATTCTCCTGCCTCTGCCTCCCAAGTAGCTGGGACTACAGGTGCCTGCCACGATGCCTGGCTATTTTTTGGTTGCAGCTGTTATTGTTGTTTGGCGGGCCCGGGCTGGATTTGAACCTGCCAGCTCAGCTGGCGCCTTAGCCGCTTGAGCCACAGGTGCCGAACCAAATCTGGGACTTTTAACCATTACTCCCCAGAGTGCTCCAACATATAAATACACAGATGCAAAAGGCAGAATAGAATACGCCCCCCAATCAGCATACAGAGCAGAGTGCAGGCAACTTAACAAATTCTAGCATTGGTCATTTCTAACTGCCATAATGTTGGGTGATTAATGTTCACTTTAAATTAAAGAATTGAAATTTATCTTTCTACAATTTCCATATTTTATATTTTATAAAATATATACAATGAGCATGATCAACTTTCATAGAAAAAGTCAATAAACTGGGAAACTTACAAGAACATGTTTATATGCATAAACCTAACAACTTGAGTAATAGCTTAAAAGAGCTAAAAGGGTTTGGAGAAATCTTAACATATCCACTCACAAATCAGATCCAATAAACAATCAGTGGTCACTAACAGGTGCCAGGCACTGCATGAGACACTTGAGCAAAGGTCATCTTATTATATGATTGCCAAGAAGATCCCACATTGCCTACAAAGAGAGTGGGCAGCAGAGGATTCCCAGATCAAACGGGGTTCTAGCCCAGTAATCCTCCTGCTCCCCCTCAGCCACCTTCCTATCATACCAAAGAAAGCTTCCACTTTGGACAACGTGAGGCTTGGAAACTAGCGGCTAGAACGTCTTCAAACTCGTGGCTTTTTTTTTTTTTGGTCAGGCTCAAGGAGGAGCAAAGATGCTTTGCCTCCCTTCTCTCCAGCCAGAACAGCTGTGCGGGCCCTGCTCATTCTCCCCAACTTTAGTACAGAAGACCAATGCAGGCCTCCCTCTAGGCTTGGGTCTACGCTGGTGGTCAGTGTCTGTATCGGTGGTCAGTATTGATCTCCTTAACTCTTTGACCTCAGTGAGAGGTTCTGCCATAGCACTGGGTAAGGGTCCACAAGAAAGGGGAGGAGGCCAGTCCAGGGACAAGGGAAGACTTGCACAGAGGGGAAACAAAGAACGGAGACTGACCAGGTGTCCGTCAACTCAGCTCCTACAGCTGCAAAGGCTTCTGGGTAGAGCTGGGGCAGTGAGCCTGGAGTATGCCCAGGGCTCTTATCTAATGGGGGTCAGGATTATGGGGTATCCTTAGGGCGAGGATGCATAGGCATAGCCTTAGTACTGGCCAGGATATGGGTAGGGCGTTTCCAAGAACTCTGCCTTGAGACACTCCAGGAGTCTAGGGAGGAGGATCGCTGGGTTTTAACCTAATTTTCTACAATGGCTGGGTTATAGGGATTCCTCCCCCCCACTCAGCACATGCCCGCCTAGTGCACTGGACCCTGTCGATGCCTTCTGGCCTCAGCCAACCACTGAAGCCACCACTGCCCCTTCTCCTCCTGGACTCCCCATACTATTCCATATTCCCAGACCTCCATCTGCTGCACAGTAACCTCAAAGACTCGACTACTAGCACCTGGCCGGCTGTGCCTCATTCACATATAGAACATAGTGGGGCTCACCAAAGGCCTTAGGAAGAATGAATTCATCTATGGTCTTGACCGTGTCCCTGACAGAACTGTGACAGCCACAAAAGTTCTCTTTTCTTCTCTAGATTTCTAACCCAGGTCCTTCCGAGCCAGCCCTGCCGGTATCCTGGATAACAAAGTAGGAGCCAAGGAACTCCAAAATCCTATCTGTGCTCTGCCAGCAACGACGTCAAGGTCAAGAAAAGGAGAAATTAAATTCATTTATGCAAAGGAAATATTTAGAATTCAGAGCAAAGGCACTTCCAAGCCTAACCCCCTTTCCGAGTGCTCTAATCAATGGCAAGCACTCAAAGACATCAAAAGGGTTCTGCTTCCTCAAACCTCAGAAAAAAAGACAAACATTAAAGATGAAATGGCTATGAAGAGAAAGTTTGGCTCAACACAAAGGCAGTCTCTTTATTAGAGGTTTTTTGTTACACTATTAGAAGTAGAGTAAGAAAAAAATTGTGACAAAGATGTAAAAAATACATTCTTGGTCAACGTTCTGATGCCTCTTTTTTTGGTGTTTTATAACTTATATTTGTTGCTCTTTTTAAGGACTTGTCATTTTTGATATCAGTGGAAAGAAAACATGCAGCTCATTTCCAGAGTTTGGGGAAAATAAGACATATGACTTACATAAAAATGAGACCCCAATCCATCTGCCATCCACAATAGCTTTGTACCCCAAAAAGCATTACTCGATGCTTAGTGCTAAGGGAAGCGAAGGTGCTGATTTCTTAAATGCAATGAAATCCTCCCAGATTCATTATTTTAATCAGTGAACATCTTCACTGTGACAAGTTAGGAGTCACTCAAAAACATTCGAGCCATTTGTAAAAGACAAAGAAAGGTAATTTTCAGAGAAATTCTATAATGATTTTGGCCCCTTGGGTTTGAGATTTAAAAGAATACTGAACAAGGTGTCTCTGTCATTATGATTAAATTCTAAATAACATCAACTAATTTAACTATACATGATACATATAATACTGTCACAGGGAATGTATATTAATGAGTATTTATTGTTATTAATTTGAAGAAGCATATTTAAGTGGAGTAAAATAAAAAACAAATAAATTGGTTCTTTGTAAGCTGTATTTAAGTCACATGTCTCTGTTCTAAACTCCTTAGCTGAAAATAAATGCCCTATGCCTTCCTCCTTTTCTTGAATTTTAAGATGATTAACGTGCCCCATGATTTTTGACTCTTGTGTAAAGACACTGCCCAAAGGTTAATTAACTGGTCTAGTACCCTGTTTCCCCAAAAATAAGACAGTGTCTTATATTAAGTTTTGTTCCCAAAGATGCGCTAGGTCTTATTTTCAGGGGACGTCTTATCTTTCCTGTAAGTAAGTCTTATTTTCAGAGGATGTCTTATTTTCGGGGAAACAGGGTAGTTGAAAGCATGGCTTCTCTTATTACATATAAGTGAGTTCACAGAATTTGGCATTACCAATAAATTTATTAAAGTCTGTCTAAAATGATTTTGTTCAGGAGAAAGACAGGCTGCAGGATCATGAAGCCTGGGATTAAGTCTTGGCTCTGTCCCTGGGAGCTACAGGACCTTCAACAAATCCCCCGACTCCTCTAAACTCAGTTGCTTCATACTGAACATTTTCCCAAAACTCCTAATCTGCCTCCTTCATTGCCATAACCATCACTGGTTAATTAGGAACTGAAATACACAAAACCCACTTATTCTCACCTAAGAGACCTGACCCAAAAATGTAGCAAACATTATTCAGCAAGTAACAACAGCAACAAGGAAAAACCCTCGGGGGGGAAAAATTTCCAGTAGTCATTTGATATCTTAAATTGTTAATTGAGGGTTTTTCACATAAAACTGGTGTTTGTCAGCAAGAATAATAAAAATTGAAATAATAAATTCAATCATTAGATCAAATCCAAAATTGTTAAAATATACTTTTCACCATTTACAGCAAGAGACAATTGGTCCACAGACTGCACTCTCTGACTGTGTGGGGTTTTTTTTAATCTGCCCTCAATCAGAACACACACTTGGCATCACAGGCCTCTCTAGAGCAAAAAAATGTTTTACAGGCAACAGCTCACATTTCTTGTTAAGACTGGTGAACTATTTTTTTTTCCCTAATAAAAACTAAGGTTGGCAAGACTCAAGGTAATCACTATTGAAATCCCAATGATACTCTTTGCAGAAATTTCTTAAAAATCATAAAATTGATATGGAATCTCAAGGGACCCCCCAAACAGCCAAAAAAAGAACAAAGTTAGAGGCCTTTCACTAAGATTTCAAAACACACCAGAAAGCAGCACTAATCAGGATGCCTTACACGTAAGGCATATACAGGTCATATACAGAACAGAATAGAGGCCAGAAATAAATCCCTGCATATGTGGCCAAATGATTTTTGACAAGAGCACTAACAAAACACAATGAAGAAAATATAGTCTCTTCATCAAAATGGTGCTTAGGAAACTGGATATCCACATATAAAATAACAAAGCTGGACTCTTCCCTTATGGCATATAGAAAAATTAACTCAAGGGCGGCGCCTGTGGCTCAAAGGAGTAGGGTGCCAGCCCCATGTACCGGAGGTGATGGGTTCAAACCCGGCCCCAGCAAAAAACTGCAAAAAATAAAATAAAACAACAAATAACTCAAAATGCATCAAAGACTTAAATGCAATTCCTAAACCTATAAAACTCATATAAGAAATCATAGGGGAAAGCTTCCAGACACTGGATCTGACAATGATTGTCTGGATCTGAAAGACAAAATTGACAAACAGGACTACATCAAACTTAAGAACTCAGTTCAAATCAAAAGATAATCAACATAGTAAAAAAGCAGCTTATGTAATGCGGGAAAATATTCATAAAACATATACAATCTTCCTTCAGTATCCTCAGGGGCTTGGTTCCAGGATTCTCCCCACCCCATGGATACCAAAGTACATAAATGCTCAAGTCCCTTCTATAAAATAGTATATTATCTTCCTGGAACCTACACACATCCTCCCAAGTACTTTAAATAATCTCTAGATAACTTATAATACCTAATACTATATAAATAGTTGTTACACTGTACTTTTTACTTTATTTTTTACCAAACATTGCCTATCGGCAGTTGGTTGAATTTAAAGATGAGGAACCATCTTTCCAGATCTGGAGAGCCAACTATATCTGCTAAGGAGTTAATATCCAAAATACATAAGAAACTTCTATAACTCGACAACCAAAACACAAATAACATGATTTTAAAATGGGTAAAGGAACTAAATAGACAATTTTCTAAAGAAGATACAGGAATGGTGAATAATTATATGAAAATATGCTCAATACCTCTAATCGTAAGAGAAATGCAAATCGAAATCTCAACAGAAATCTCCTCTCACACCCATGAAGGTGGCCAATGTCAAAGGAACAGAAAATAAGTACAGCCAGGGCCACAGAGGATACAGAGCCTCACACCTGCTGGTAGGAAACAAAATGGTGCAGCCATTATGAAATTGGGCATAGGGATTTCCTCAAAAATTAAAAACGGCCTGGGGAAAGACTTAATGAAGAAGGCGTCTGTGGTAAGTTTAACAATAACAAAAATAAACAAATGGGACTTCATTAACTGAAAAACTTCTGTACAGCTAAGGAAACAACAACCACAGCAAACAGACAACCTTCAGAATGGGAAAAGATGTTTCCATATTATGAATCGAACAAAAGCTTGATAAGTAGGATCCACAGAGAACTCAAATTAATCAACAAAAAAAGACAAAACAATCCCATATATCAATGGGCAAGAGACATGAATAGAACCTTCTCTAAAGAAGACAGACGAATGTCTAATAAACATATGAAAAAATGCTCATTGTCCCTAATCATCAGAGAAATGCAAATCAAAACCACTCTGAGATACCATCTAACCCCAGTAAGAACAGCCCACATCACAAAGTCTCAAAGCTGCAGATGCTGGTGTGGATGTGGAGATAAGGGAACACTTTTACAGTACCGGTGGGACTGCAAACTAATACAACCTTTTTGGAAGGAAGTATGGGGAATCCTCAAAGAACTCAAACTAGACCTCCCATTTGATCCTGCAAT
>CAUYPK010035773.1:0-14104 GCA_963574355.1 Loris lydekkerianus | reverse complement strand
TTGAAATTGGTCTGTTCAGGAGCTCTATTTCTTCCTGGCTAAGTCTAGGGAGAGGGTGTGATTCCAAATATTGATCCATTCCCTTCACATTGTCAAATTTCTGGGCATAGAGTTTCTGGTAGTATTCAGAGATGATCTCTTATATCTCTGTGGGATCAGTTGTTATTTCTCCTTTATCATTTCTGATTGAGGTTACTAGAGATTTTACTTTTCTATTTCTCGTTAGTCTGGCCAATGGTTTATCTATTTTATTTATTTTTTCAAAAAAACAACTCCTTGTTTCATTAATTTTCTGAATGATTCTTTTGTTTTCAATTTCATTGATCTCTGATTTGATTTTGGATATTTCTTTTCTTCCACTGAGTTTAGGCTTAGATTGTTCTTCTTTTTCCAATTCCATAAGATGGCTTGTAAGTTTGTTGATGCGCTCTCTTTCTTTTTTTTGAATGTAGGCATCTAAAGCAATAAATTTTCCTGTCAAATCTGCTTTTGCAGTATCTCACAGGTTTTGGTAGCTTGTATCTTCATTGTTGTTATGCTCAAGGAAGTGAATGATTTCCTGTTTTATTTCTTCCTGAACCCATCTGTTATTCAACAGAAGGTTGTTTAATTTCCATGCCTTTGTGTGGGGTCGAACGTTTTTGTTAGAGTTGCGTTCCACCATTAGTGCCTTATTGTCTGAGAAGATACAAGGTAAAATTTCAATTCTTTTTATTCTGATGATATTTGTTTTGTGTCCCAGGATATGATCAATTTTGGAGAATGTTCCATGGGATGATGAGAAGAATGTATATTCTTTATCTTTGGGATGGAGTGTTCTATATGTGCCTATCAAGCACGGTTGTTCTAGGGTCTCATTTAAATATCTTATATCTTTATTTAATTTCTGTTTAGAGGATCTGTCCAGCTCTGTAAGAGGAGTGTTAAAGTCTCCTTTTATTATGGTATTATCGGATATCATATTCCTCAGACTGAGTAAGGTCTGTTTCAAGAATCTGGGAGCATTTAAATTGGGTGCATAAATATTTAGAATTGAAATGTCTTCTTGTTGTATTTTTCCCTTGACCAATATAAATTGGCCATCTTTGTCTTTTTTCATTTTAGTTGCTTTAAATCCACATGCATCTGAAAATAAGATTGCAACTCCTCTTTTCTTCTGAATTCCATTTGCCTGGAAAATTGTCTTCCAATCCTTGAATCAGAGTTTTAATTTGTTTTTGAAGCCAGGTGTGTTTCTTGCAGACAGCAAATGGATGGATTGTGTTTTTTAATCCAGTCAGCCAATCTATGTCTCTTCAGTGGGGAATTCAATCCATTAACATTGATTGAGATAATTGATAAATGTGGTAGTATTCTATTCATCTTATTTTGTGAGAGTTCATTGCTTAGTTTTATCTTTTACATCAGTGTGGAGGTTAGGTTCTGTCCTTTAATTTCTGAGTTCTTACTTTGCTGCTGATTCATTGTGATGGTCAGTGTGTAGAACAGGTTGAATTATTTCCTGTAGAGCTGGTCTTGTTGTGGAAAATTTCCTCAATGTTTGTATATCCGTAAATGATTTGATTTCTCTGTCAATTTTAACACTTAGGTTAGCAGGGTACAGAATTCTGGGTTGGAAATTTTTCTGTTTAAGTAGATTAAAGGTAAATGAACATTGTCTTCTTGCTTGGAAAGTTTCATTAGAGAAGTCTGCAGCACTCTGATGGATTTGCCATTGTAGGTCAACTGGTGCTTACTCCAGCAGGTTTTCTTTTGTCTTGACTTTAGACAGGTTCATCACAATGTGTCTTGGAGAAGCTCGATTAGAGTTCAGGCAACCTGGGGTCCGATATCCCTCTGAAAGGAATGTGTCAGAATCTTTGGTGATATTTGGGAAATTTTCATTTATAATATTCTCTAGTATGGGTTCCATTCTCCTGGGGCATTCTTCTTCCCCTTCTGGGATTCCTATAACTCGTATGTTGGAACGCTTCATAAAGTCCCATAATTCCGACAGTGAATGTTCTGCTTTCCCTCTCTTCTTTTCTGCCTCTTTTACTATCTGAGTTATCTCAAGAACTTTCTCTTCTACCTCTGAAATTCTTTCTTCTGCATGGTCTAACCTGTTGCTGATACTTTCCATTGCATCTTTACGTTCCCTAATTGACTGCTTCATTTCCTTCAGCTCTGCTATATCCTGTCTATATTCTTCATATTGTTCATCTCTTATTTGATTCTGTTTTTGGATTTCCTTTTGGTTATTTTCCACTTTATTAACAGTTTCCTTCATTGTTTCCATCATTTCCTTCATTGTTTTCATCATGTGTATTCTAAATTCCCTTTCTGTCATTCCTAACATTTCTTTATAGGTGGAATCCTCTTCAGTAGCTACCTCATGGTCCCTTGGAGGGGTTGCTCTGGAATGGTTCTTCATGTTGCCTGGAGTTTTCTGCTGATTTTTGCTCATGAGTAATTTCTTTTATCTGTTTCCTTGCCCTATTTTCCTTTCACTTCCTCGTGCTCTTTAAGTTCCCGTGCCTGTGGACTAAGGTTTTGATGAGTCCTTTTGGTACAGGACCAGAAGGATGAGAAGGTTGAAGAGCAAGAAGGGATGAAAGAAAGAAGGAAAGAACGAGAAGAAACTAGAGAAAGAATAGGGGGTGGGTAAAAGGAATATTGACAAAAAGAAGAGAGGCACCGAAAGAGGGAGACAGAGCAATATAGGTGTACAGTAGGGTACTTTGACACAACCTTAAAAAAAACCGAACCTCTTGGGGTGCCCGGTTGGGTGGTTCCCTTGTGGTCAGCAGCTCTTTACTAATCTGATAAAACACAGTACCCCACTTCCACCAAGTAGAGAGGAAAGACAAAAATGCTGTAAATCAAACCAAAACAAGCAAACAGAAAACATTACGGGATAAAATTGGGTGAAAAAACAAATAATAGGGGTAGAAACACTAGCAAAAATGAAGTTCTAGTTATTGAAAAAGGCAGCAATGGGAAATTGTATTTAACTAGAAAAATGGAGAAAGAAAAGAAAAAGTCTGTAGGAAAAAGCTTGAAATTAAAAAACAAAACAACAACAACATCAAAATAAACAAAAAACAAACAAACAAAAAAAACCAAAGCAGTATATATATCTTGTTGTATATTGTCTGGGCAACAGGTGGTCTTCTACGTTATGAAATGTTAATCACAATGCTGATACGACTGGAGGCCTCCGCTGATTTCTCAAACCCTATAGGGTAGACACCCTATATCACTCTTCAGCCCTCTTAAAAGTCACTTTAAACTTCTAAACTTGCTAAGCAGAAGCTTTCCCAGGAAAGTGCTTGTCACTGGATTCACTGCTGAAGTGGCTATCCACTTACCCAGTGTGCCAAAACCGGTCTTACTCTGCCCCTGAGGCTGCTCAGTCACTAGGTTACTAGCTCTCGCCTGATCCTTGCTCTGTAACCCTGAGGGCGGACCTTGGTGGGGCAGGTCTCTCTCAATGGCTCCCTACCACCCACAGCCAAACACTATTAGCTCTGTCCAGCTCAGAGGCTCAGTCTGGGGCCCCAGACAATGCCCAAAGTTCTCCGCACTCCTGCTCAAGCTCTCCCCAAGGCAGTACAACTGAGTGCCAAGTCCTAAAGCACCAAAACAGTTCACAGGTAAGGCCTTTCCAGTTTGCAGTCTCGCTGCTACTGTACTTACAGCTGTCGGCAGGATTGGACCGATCGAATACATGTAACCACTTGCCAGTTTTCCACTGTTTTTGTCCTCCTCTGGGGTACAGAAGTCTCTCGCTGACTCTCTGTATCCTCACAGGGATTATTATAGGCAGATCCCACCAGCCAGGGATGCCTGGAGTCTTATCTCCCCAGACTCACGGTGCCCAGATGCAAGGAAGCTGTTACTCAGCTGCCATCTTGATCTCTCCTCCAACTATGAGCTTTTTGAAGGCAAGGACATGTGTCCTCTGTTTTTGAATCCCAAGACTATGGAATTTAATGGACACTCTTCAAGTATTTACTTTCAAAAAACATACATATCAGAAATAAGCAGATTTTCTGAACCCTGTAAGAGAAGCATTCATTATTCTTCCTAGCTCTTGGTAGTGTGATCACATAGGAAGCCACTTGTCTATCTATAGTTCTTCTTAAAACTTACATGAACAGAAGCTCTGTGAGGACAGACATTATAGAAGATGCTCAATAAAATTTTATTAATCAATTGGGCTTTAGAACACACAGGGTCTAGAAGTAAACACAGCACTATCTGGCTGTGTAAGACCTTCAGCAATCACTTATCCCTCTGAATCTTTTTGCCTATTTGTTGAATTGAATTAGCTTAGTATTTTCTCTCTCCCTCCCCCCATATTTTCATTCTTCAAGCAAATTCTCACATAGGAGCTGGATGAGAGACACTAAGAAGAACACTTTGAAAAAATGTGAGACTTGTCCTGCGGTTCCAAAATGTTCTCCAACGTTATGATGACTATGTGGAAATCAGGACCCTGGGCTTACACTACAGAAATTCTGATTCTTCTGGTCAAAGACAGGTCCTCTAGATTAACAAGATGCCCTTGTGATTCTGCTATGATGCTACATGAGAAATAACCAAAGTACTCTATTTAATGTCCTTGCCAACACTGGCATTTTATGACTCTACATTCTCTTTCTGTTAATTCGAGAAACACAATTTCAAATAAATACCATTTTCCACAAATTAGCTTCTGCCATGTTCCAAGTACAATAAATAACCATTATGAGTTATTGGCAGTACCTGTGGCTCAGTGGGTACCACGTCAACCACATACACCCAGGCTGGCAGGTTCAAACCCAGCCCAGGCCAGTTAAAACAACAATGACAACTACAGCAAAAAAAACAGCCAGGCATTGTGGCAGGTGCCTGTAGTCCCAGCTACTTGGAAGTCTGAGTCAAGAGAATCACTTGAGCCCAAGAGTTTGAGGTTACTGTGAGCTGTGATGTCACAGTACTCCACCCAGAATGACAGCTTGAGACTCTGTCTCAAAAAAAAAAAAATAATAATTATGAGTTACTGACCACCAATTATATGCCAGACATAAGCTAAATGATTTACATACAATCTCTGACATATGTATTATCTGATTCCTCCTCACAACCTTCTGAGCTAGATTATAGTCCACAACTTTACAGATGAGGACAGAGGCTCAAAAAGCTCAAGTAATGTTGCCAAAATCCCGTAGCTATAGAATAAAACTCATATCTGAAGCAGACACAAGACTACCTAAACAGCTGGGATTACCAGAGGTAGACATAAGGCCAGGAAATGCCAATTGAAACACAGATGTCTTGTTCTAAATCAGTGACAAATGACATGGTAGGTCAGTGAGACACTGCCTCCCACTTCTCCCTGTTTTACAGACTTTTCAAAGTAGATCCTAGAGCTGATCGTCAGAGGAAGAAACTCCTCAGAGAAGCCTCAGGCTTTCACCATGTACCCTAGGAATCACTGTCATCTCTGCTAGATAACTGATACCTATAATGGGGTCAATGCTAAACTATTTCTTGGAGCCATAATGAAAAATCCATTATGGAAAGACCCTCTGCAAATGTAATGTGAAATCCAAAGTACAACCCCAAATTCCATCCAATTGTACTTTTGCCAATCTCTCCATTGTAACAGAAGATACTATGACTCAGGGCCAGTAGTTTTGGCAATTGGGGGGCATGGCATACTCTGCTGTCTCAGCTTCCAAAGCCACTGCTCTTTGCACCAAAAGCCTCCCAGTAGGATCCCCAAGACTTCTTCTCAAAGCCTCCAAAGAGCTTCAGCCACAGCTGTTGGAGAACTGGCTTTTCCTCTCATTACCCACCATAAATCACAGCTTTCAAAATGACAGATTCAATGAGGACAATGATCATGGCAGGCCAATGAATTTTAACAACCTCTCTTCAGTCTCCATTAATAAAAGTCAATTCATTGAGTCAGCATCCTTCAGAACAATGGTCAAAGCTTCTGGAGTTAGCAAGCAAATGGTCATTGAATTAAATAATCATTGTAAATCACACATTAAAAAGCAAAAATGTCACAGCCAATCCAAGATACCCACAGAAACCTGCCAGCACCAGGAAATCATTTCTATTTTTCTTTGTAAATCATTATGCTCAGATCAAACACCCACATTTCCCTGAATAGCATAGCACTAGTTGACACTTTGTGGTGATGTTTATGTGGTGAGGGAGCTAAAACACAATGTTCAACTAAAGGATAATATTGGAAAGGTCTCAGCTGTTGGTTGTCTTTGGGGAAAAAATGGACACCTATTCAAAATCAGACCTTTCTAAGAGAAAAGGAAAGCATTTATGGAATTCTATGTGCCATTTATTTCCTAATCTTCAAAGTCACCAATTAATAGGCAAGTAGCAGTTATTTCAAGAAAGAAATACAAAGAAGTTAAAGCTTGTATTAACACTAATGGTGAAAAAATTAATACTTATTTAGACACTGTGCACACTTAGCATCAATTATCTAACCTCTATTTTAGAAGATGAGGAAAAATTAGATGTGAAGTCACTGGCGAAGGTTACAAAGCTAATATGTTGTAGAGATAGGCTTCAAACTTAGACTATTTCATTCTCATAGTATTAACTTTTAACATGCCTTTGGACAAAGATAGATTTGCAGGAGTAAAACAAAATTGAATAAATAAAGAAATAATCATAACACAAATATCTGCCTCACTAGGTACACAGATATTTACCCAAAACACTCATCAATCTTAATTTCATAAAAATACACATTTCAGTAGTATTTACAACAGTGACAAATTGGAAATAAGCTAAATTTCCAATAATCATTAAGTTTCAAGTAACTTATACCTGCTACAATAATAAAATACAAATGCATCCATTATTCATTCATTTAGCAAAAAATCTATTGAACATCTACTACATGCCAGGCATTCCTTTATGTGCTTGGGAAACAGCAGTGGACAAAACAATGCCTTCCATCACCCCCCTGAAAAAAATTTTAAATAACATAGAAAAATTCTTATGATAAAATGTTAGGCTAAAAAGAAGAAATTATGTATTTACTATGGACTAAACTATATACAAAGGAAAACAAATACATGTGAAGGAAAACATGTCCAATACACATCTTCTGTTCAGAAATATAAGCACAGGTAATTTTATATCTTTATGCATAATTCACATTATTACACTAGCCATTAGTAATAATAATACATTTTTATATTTTAGTTCTGGGCTTTATAAATATAAATGAGTTCCTAATTTGTTCCAGTAATATTAGATCACACATAAAAGTTCTGTAATTCAATGTTCTCAACCAGGAAATGCTTTAAAATAACTCTTTAACTCAAAAGTCAGCAAACTTTTTCTTAAATGGCCTGAAGGTATATATTTTAGGTTTGAATGCCATCCAGTTTCTGTCACTACTACTCAGTGCTGCTGTGATGCCACAGAAACATCCATAGACAATACTTAAATGAATAAGAGTAGCTATGTAACAATAAAAACTTTATATACTAAAGCAGGTCATGGACTGGATTTGGCCCAAATGCCATAGTTTGTCAACCCCTGCTTTAACTTCACAACAACTAATACAAACACAAAATTCTTTTTACTTCCACTGTTCAACCTCCTCTTTCAACATCTTTGAAATATCAGAGAAGAAATATCCTGTCCAAGATTATACAGCTAAAAGCGAGCTATTAAGTCCAATTCCCAAAGAGCTGGAAAATCCCCTATTACCTGAAAAAATTGTACATATAAATTCTAATTTTAAACTCCCTAAGGGGAATTTGTTCCTTAGAAGAATTTTACTCCAAATCATTTTTCAAAATAAACAAAAACAAAATCACTCTTGGTCAGGCGCAATGACTCATGCTGTACTCTGGGAGACAGAGGCAGATGAGTTTCTTGAACTCAGGAGTTAGAGACCAGCCTGAGCAACACTTAGATCCCATCTCTTAAAAACAGCTGAGCACTGTGGCAGGCGCCTGTAGTCCCAGCTACACAGGAGGCTGAGGCAAGAGGATCGCTTCAACCCAAGAGTTTGAGGTTGCTGTGAGCTATGATGACACCACAGCACTCTACCCAGGGTGACAGAGTGAGACTCTGTCTCAAAAAAAAAAAAAAATTACTCTTTAACTTATCCTTTACAAAAATATCTATTTTCATGTATTTTATGATTTAAAGAAAAGTTCCTCAGCATACAGACTGAATCAAAGGCCTCAGTGGAAGTTTAAGGGATAAACTTTTTATCGCCTTTTTTTTTTTTTAAACAGATTCTCACTATGTGGCCCTCGGTAGAGTTCCGTGGCGTCACAGCTCATAGCAACCTCCAACTCCTGGGCTTAGGTGATTCTCTTGCTTCAACCTCCAGAGTAACTGGGACTACAGGCACCAGCCACAACGCCAAGCTCTTCATATTGCTCTTGTGTGAGGGAGGCATGGAACAGACAAGGCTTCCTGAGCAGCCTTCCAGAGGCTTAGCACTGAACCATAAGGGATGCCCCAATACTCTGTAGCCACAAACAAAAAGACTATATAGTCTCAGGCCTGCCTCAAGGTGCACATGGGCACATATAGATAGACTTACCAATGTTAATCTCATCATCAGTCAGTGTGTCTCCAATGAAATCAAACTGAAATGACTGCAGCGTCTGGGAAAATTTCTGAACAGCAGTGGAGTAACCTGCAAAGGAAGGGGAACAAGAGAAATAGTCAACACTGCTATCCTTTGACCTATTTTCTATCTTCTATGTTAAATCAGATAGGAGAAAAGCAAACAGAATTGCTCCCAGAAGGCAGCAACTAGCACTGAACAAAATTAAACAAAATATCAGACTTTCAGTAGAAAAAAGTTTGAACTAAAATCACAAATTAAGCGCAAGCACAATGGCTAACTCCAGTAATCCTAGCACTCTGGGAGGCTGAGGTGGGTGGATCTCTTGAGCTCAGGAGTTTGAAACCAACCTAATCAAAAGTGAGACCCCCGGCTCTACTAAAAATAGAAAAACTATCTGGCCCCATGGAGGGCTCCTGTAGTCCCAGCTACACGGGAGGCTGAGGCAGGAGGATGGCTTTGAGCACAGGAGTTTGAGGTTACTGTGAGCTGTGATGCCACAGCACCTGGGGCAACAAAGTCAGACTCTGTCTCAAAAACAATTCAATGAATAAAATAAAATCACAACTTAAAGCTTAGTGATAAAGTTACTTTTATCCTCCACCCCTCTGTTCTCTGACTTGTTCTACACAAAACCTGGAAACTCTGAAACTATTTAGTTACATTCCTTTAGCATTTACTGAACACTGGTTATGGGCAATAGACTACAGGCTTTCTCACCTCTAACAAAATAAATATCTGCAATCATTCCACAAAAAAAGAATTTGCTCCATTTTGTAAATGTAGAGCTCAAGGTCCCAGAGCTAGCAGGTAAAGCTGGAATTAAAAGCCAAGTGGTGTGTCTGCTTCTGCAGGGCCCTTTCCATGGTAACACAAGTATCACCTAGACATTTTACATGTTAGCCAGATGACACCATGTCAGCCTTCTGGCAAAGTAAGAGATTTAACTTGATGTCACAGAATATTTATCAAGAGACCTAAGAAAATAATGAATTAAAAAAATGAGTGTGGGGGCAGTGCCTGTGGCTCAAAGGAGTAGGGAGCCAGCCCCATATGCCAGAGGTAGTGGGTTCAAACCCAGACCCGGGCAAAAACCACAAAAAAAAAAAAAAAAAGTGTGGCATGGCTAGGCAAATTCTTCTATTTTTGGTCAATAATTTTCAATTTTAGTAGATAAATTTTAATGATGGTATAAAATTAAGTCACATTGAACTACATTATTGAGAAGTTACATTTATTGGAAGTTTTGAAAGATTTGCTTCCCCAGAATATCCAGCCAGACTCAAGACTTGTTATTCTGAGAGTGGTAATCAGACCACCAGCATGATCATCACCTGGCAGATTGAAGGAAATGTACATTTCCAGGCCCCATTCCTTGACCTAATAAATCAGAAATTGCATTTTTATACAAGCCCTAGGGCATTCATGTGCTCTTTAAAATTTTAATAGCACCATTCTCACCAAATGAGCTAACCCATCTTCTAAGGAAAGTTTCACCTTGTTGATTATTTTTGGTTCTCGGTTTCTTTTTCTTTTTTTTCCCTCGGGCCTTCCTTCTTTCCGTCTCGCCCCCCCTCCTTTCTTCCTTTTTTTTTTTTTTTTTTTTTTTTTTTTTTGAGACAGAGTCTCAAGCTGTTGCCCTGGGTAGAGTGCTGTGGCATCACAGTTCACAGCAACCTCAAACTCTTGGGCTTACACGATTCTCTTGTCTCAGCCTCCCAAGTAGCTAGGACAACAGGCACCCACCACAACACCCAGCTATTTTTCTTTTGCAGTTGTCATTGTTGCTTTAGCTGGCCCTGGCCAGATTCGAACTCACCAGTCTCAGTGTATGCGGCTGGTGCCTTACCCACTGAGCTATGGGCACCAACTCTATTTCTTCTTTGATTCCTAGTTTCATCATGATCCTCATCCTCCACCTTCTAATCTATCAGAAACATGGCTTACTGAGCCTGAGTAGTTACTCTCAGGCTAAGGTAAATGAAGACAAGGCAAGCAACAGTACCCATGCCTTCAAATGAAAAGCTATCACAGTTAAGCACAAACATAATAACACATATTCAGGCCTTTGTCTGAAACAGATTACATGCCAAGAATATTATTACCATTTTGTCTATGCTCTATTTCCAGAAAAACATATTTTCAGAATTCTGAGTGTTGACTCTTTGAACATACCACTAAAAATAATAATGATAATAATGAAGTTTTTATACAGTTTGGGTACTGACTACAGACCAGGTTATTATGGCCTCTCACAATTTGTACACTCTAGAATCACGTTTTCTTCTTCAAATATAAGCCACATGAATGTTGAGAGAAGTGTGCACACCCTACAAGTCCTTCCACAGTTCATCAGCAATAAGAACACAAAACTGGCTCCACATCTGGAAAACAAGTACTTTTCTCTGGCATCCTTGGCTGGCAGTAAAAAAGGGCAAGCTCAGAATTTCTCAACTGTTCTGTAACATTCAGGGAAATAAATTAAAAACATTTATTAAATTGCTCTTCTATACATACCAGTATTATCAAAATTCTATTTGAATCAAGGAAGGTATGGTTACTAATTACTCTTCTTGAATTATCTGATCATTTTGGAAACCACAAATAATGCAATTTTCAACACTAACATTATTTTGAGAGTGAAAGCACAAAATAAGGAAGGATTTGCATTCAATCCCCACTTTCATTATTTACACCAAACTCTTCTAATCTCTAGACTTCAAGCCTTCAAAACACTATCTCCCATTTTCACAAGGCTTGAAATTTTATGAGGAATTTTCCACAAAAATTTCCACAAACATTTAAATTTACTTCTCCCAAATACCTGAAGGTAGAAATTGCTATTCTCACCTTACAGTCCAATAAGAAAATGAGAACTATGTACACAACTCCCATTGAAAAATATGAGCATACTGGCGGCGCCTGTGATTCAATGGGTAAGGCGCTGGCCCCATACACCGATGGTGGCGGGTTCAAACCCAGCCCCAGCCAAAACTGCAACAAAAAATAGCCGGGTGTTGTGGCGGACACCTGTGGTCCCAACTACTCAGGAGGCTGAGGCAAGAGAATTGCCTAAGCCCAGGAGTTAGAGGTTGCTGTGAGCTCTGACACCTCGGCACTCTACTGAGGGTAACAAAGTGAAAAGGAAGGGAAGGGAAGGGAAGAAAATATGAGAATGCATAAATTAACAGCTCTTCATGGAAAGAAAAAGTCCCATGTATTTATTTATATTCTAGGAAATGACAGAAAAACTTTTGGCATTTGCCTAAGACTTTCGCATAAATAAGTGGGATAGGTGACTCCTGGCATTTATGTGAAGAATTATTAGATAAATGAGGTGTGTAACTTCCGGATGCCAATGAATCCACATATAACCTAGAAATGCTTGTCATGTCTGAAGCATTTATTTCCTTATCATACTAAAATTTACTACTTTGCTCTAAACCAAGTCAACTCATCATTTTATCTTCCCCAATATTTCCCCATTTCTGTCTGTCATACAACTATCTCAAAATGTTCAGACTACCTTGGAGGTTTTGCCCTCCAGCACCTTCTCATAGATGCTTATGCCCTCTATGTTATTATCTCACCTTTCCCTTATTCATTTGAGAATGTAGCTAGATACAGCTAGATAGTGATTTATAGGCAGTTTGAAGCTTTCAGGGAAAAAGAATATTAACAGGATTAATAAACTAATTGGTTTTTTATTAGACAATGACGATGATGAAGAGGCGGACCCAGATGAGACCCTGTCGGAGAGACAATGAGGTCTGATGGAGATGTTACCAGAGAAGATCTATTCACGCCCAGAGCTTTTGATCTTTCCTTTGTGGCTCAAAAAATGTACATGTTTTCCAGGGCAGCCTTATGGATTGGGAATACTTCTTTATGATCCTGGTTCTTCCTGTTGTGTTTTAGTCTGAGAAGTTGAAAATGGAGCAACAGGCCGGGCGCGATAGCTCACAGCTGTAATCCTAGCATTCTGGGAGACCATGGTGGGTGAATTGCTTGAGCTTATGAGTTCAAGACCAGCCTGGGCAAAAGTGAGACCCTATCTCTACTAAAAATAGAAAAACTGAGGCAAGAGGATTGCCTGAGCCCAAGGCTTGGTTGGAGGTTGCTATGATCTCTGACGCCATGTCACTCTACCCAGGGTGACAGCTTGAGACTGTGTCTCAAAAAGAAAATGGAGAAAGAGTAAAAACTACAACAGCAGCATCAGATGCTTCTAAGGCCTGACACAAGGCTGTATGGAGCAATGCCAGGAGCTCTACCTTTACTTCCTGGAATGATCTAGATTGTTACTGCTATATTGGTGGGGAAAGTTCAAAATAAAATAGTATTTGAACTGCTAATTATTTGGATTTTTTTAAAACTTTGGCATATTGATCTATCAAAACCTGGGGGTGGGAAAATTTTCCCCACATTGTCTCATGGATACTCTGTCAACTTGCGTCTATACCCTGCATGATATTCTTATTTTTCCTCTCTTCATTCTGATACCAGAGTGTAGCCATGTAGATGGTTATTCCAGCTCTGGCCACCCCACTCCTTTCACTAAATTGCTTCTAATTGAAAGATCTCACTATCTCATTGCAGGGTAGGAAGTGATGCCAGTGGGAGGATTTATAACTGACCATTAATGACTCTTTATTTTTATTTTTATTTTTTTATTTATTTTTATTTTTATTTTTTTGCAGTTTCTGGCCGGGGCTGGGTTTGAACCTGCCACCTCCGGCATATGGGGCCAGAGCCCTACCCCTTTGAGCCACAGGCGCTTTCCTAATGACTTTTTTTAAAAGAATGATAATGTCTGGGAGGGACATGCACACAATAACCAACAGACAGAACTCATTTCACCTGTTGTGCAAAGACATCAAATGAATCACTGTATATGTTGGAGAGGAGGAAGGCCGGCTGCAGCTTCAGCCATAGGATGGGGACTGCGGAGGACAGAGCACAAGCTCATTTTGTGTGTACATTTTGGCTATTAGACCTGTGTGTGTGTAAAAATACAAAAAAACAGGGCTCACTTTTTGTATTTAAATATTAAAATCTATTCCAATGAAAAGTGTGAAAAAAATTTGCACACAAGCCTTTCTGAGACATGTTTTCATTTCTACTGGGTAAATGGCATGCAGATCTAAGAATCCAATGCATGGGTATATATGGAAAATTGATGATTATATCTTTAACTATATGGAAAAAAGGTCCATGCACCACATGTTCCACCTCAGAGACCATGTACCAACTTCCTGAGCACCTGATGCTACCAGCAACCACCAGAGATACTGCACTCAGCATGCACCCAGCTTCAAAAGCAACCACCCAGCAGGCCCTACCCAAACAAAGCTTCACCTTTGCTTCCACAAATACCCACAGTCTTGGCTATTGTGTTGGCTCCTTTCTGGTTCCTATAAATTTTAGGATTTTTTTAATACACTGTGAAAAATTATTTTTTTTTTTCAGTTTTGTGGAGCGGTTTGTTTTTTTTTTTTGTTT